>CM031240.1:1069800304-1069885256 GCA_018340775.1 Taxus wallichiana var. yunnanensis
TTTGATTAAGAAGTTAATGCCTTTTGTGAATGATAAGGCGGGTCTTTAAAGACCAATCTCACCAAGGAAAGGCGAGAAATGGCAAGAAGGTTACCTCTCTAAATAGGGAATCATTCTCGTAGACGAGTTCTAAGAATGGTAAAATGGGTAAGACTCCTAAAAATAGGGAAGTTCAATTTTGTTCCCATTGTAATAGGAATGGTCATGATGTTAAGGTTTGTTGGTTTGTTTCTAAACAACAAAATTGGAAAGTTGTTAAAAAGAATAGTATTGTAAAACCAACAGTGCTAAATGTAACTAAAACTCATTGTGATACCGAGGAGGTAAAACAACCAAAATGGAAAAACCCAAGTGATTGGTTTGGAAAAACACTCCTCAACTTTATATTTGCACTACAATAAATTGTTGCTAGTAGGCAAGCAAAAATTTCGGAGCTATATTTTAGGGATTCCTATTGATTGATAAGGATTTGTTCCTAAGTTGATATTTAAGCTTTGAAAATGAATGGAAACAGCTGAAGAGAAGATTTGAGTGATAGGTTCATCATACTCATGTTTTGTTTTCTTAGATTGGTTGGTAGTTCCATTGTTGAAAACACTATGCAGGATAGGCATCGGTAACATGTCTAAATTTGAAACTTGCAAGTCGTAATCAGCATAATCACAAAGTGTCAGTTGAACACTAGCTTTCCGTAATAGAATGGGTGTTATTATCTGACTTATTATTTGTGATGGCGATATAGTGTTTTGGCATATTCATGTTGATTCAGTTATTGACTATAGCTATTTTTGGGCGTTGATAGTCTATTATATTACGATAGTGAATACTTGCATTATTCTGAGTTTAGGGGGAGATGGGCAGTGGGCACTAGCCTAATTGTGGGTAGTTTAGATGTCTTGTATACCGATCCGTGTTATGGAATTGTAATTTTTGGTAATCGGCCATATCACAAAGTGACAGTTGAACACTAGCTTTCGTAATATAATGGGTGTTATTATCTGATTAGTTATTTGTGATGGCATTACAGTGGGGTATGACAGTTTCACGGTTGTGCATAGAGTTGACAGGGTTGCAGCTTTTCGGTTGAACACTAGCTTAATTGGGTGTTATTATCGATCAATTATGTGACTAGCTAATCAACTATTTGCATTTATTTAACCTATAATGTTATTTTGGGTTCTTGTATGTGTTTGTGCAATGCAGGAAGAGATAACATGTTTTTGTGGGTTGATACACAACTTTTTGTGGACAAAAAGTGTTTCTCAGTGGGGAGGTGTGATCAGGGGATCATTTTTGAAAGTTCCCAAAACATCCCTAAATGGTGTCATTGCAGAAGATCATCTCAAGAGCTTTCCAATGACTGTGAGAACGTGACAAACGGACATCGGGAGCTCTAGATATGTCTGGTCAAAGTTCGGTCAACGAGAAAGTCAACTCTAGTCAACTGGTCAATATTGGACCGAATTGCACTGTGACACGTGGCTTGCCAAACACTCGTCGAATTCACTCGATTTTCCTATCGGGAGACGACAAGTGGACTACAGGATTACCGAGTTAATTATTTCTAATTCCACATTGTATGGGTCGAAATTATATTGGTAAGGCCACTTTCCAAATGCCACATGTATATATTAATGTGTATACATTAGTATTAAATCTAATGTTGATACATAAAGTTTTAAACTCCACTAGCCACCAAATTTCCACGTGGAGGAGGAGTGAAGCGGTTGTTGGGGGCAGTTATAAGCCCAACGTGGTCATTGACCACTATACATGCGCATGGTAAGGCTATTTACAGCCTTAGGGAACTATTCCCCACTGCCAAAATATGTGGGGACTTATTCAAATGCAGCCCTTATGGTATTTTTAACCCATTTAAAAATTCTACGTGCCAAACTTGGGATTTAATCCCATAAAAACATGAAATCCGCCACTATGGGATTCTTATCCCTTATTAAACGTGTAAATTGGGTTTTTATCCCATTGAAAAAGGGGGATCCGCCAAAAATAGAGGCCGCTGGGATTTGATCCCCTGACCTCATGGGTCCAAGCCTAATCCTCCAACCAACTCGCCTAGGGGCTTGGGCGCACTATAAAATGGGGCGCTTCACTTATACTGGAGGTACAGGTCTGTGCAAGCAGCATAAGGAGGTAGTTTCAGAAAACACCATTTTTGAAGGCCGTGCACTCAGATTGGGCATTCAGAGTAAAAATATGAAATGAAGGAAATTCTTAAGACGATTCCAACTATGTAAGGTTTGATATTTTTGATGACTTTTAACCTGATTTTTTGAAGCTTTGAATGCAGATTTTAACGGGGATCTTCAAGACGTGCTAGTTTGTAAAACATGAATTTCAATGCACTGGTCCAAATTGTGACTTGGTGTAAACATGAAAGGTGTTCAAAATTCAGATCTGATTGCAGAAATATGATTTGTTTTCATAGAATATTTTAAATCTCCATTTTTAGGTGTTTTTATAACACAATTGCGGGAGATCACATTGCAGAAAACACTTTGTAGAGCCACGGATCGTTCATTGCTATTTTTCGTTCTTGGGACATTGATCAGCTCATTTTTAGGTTTTGATTCATTATTGGTTGTTTGTAAGAGTTATTGTACTTGAATTTCAATATTATTAATGGATCGGTTCAATTTGAACCCGGGGACGTAGGAATTTCCGAACCCCGTAAACAATCTCTTTTGTTATCTGAATGTTTTAGTTTTCTGATAATTTCTTTGCTACACAAGTTTTCCACACTTCTATGGATGCAAAATATTTAGAATTTAATCAATTTGTGGATTCAAGAATACTTAAAATTGGTTAATAAAATCACGATCTTTGGAAACTTATAAAAGTGAAAAAAAATACAACCCACATTTTTCGAGATCACCACTTGCGCCTTGGGCGCAAATTTTCACATGTTGACACTTTGTGTTGTGCGCCACCAGCCTACGCATTGGGCGTGAATTTTCACATGTCAAAATTTGTGTTGTGGGCCCCATCCTGTGCCTTAGGCATGAATTTTCACATGTTAACAATTTGTATTGTGCGTCCCCAGCCTACACCTTGGGCGCGAATTTTTTCATGTCAACACTTTGTGATGTGCGCCCAACCTGCACCTAGGGATCAAATTTTCACATTCGTGTAACACCCTGAATTATTGTTACTTCCTCCTGAGTATTCAAGTGTTGATATATGATTTCTTCGGTATAAGGATGTGTTTCCTTGATTGTGAAGTCATGCTTGATATGGATTGTATCTTCTTTGCTCTTGAAGATCTTTGACTGAGTCAGAATATGCTTGGACTCTTTTATTTCTTTCATTTTTTAGTACCTGAGTTCAATTTGATTTCGGGATGAATTGTGGATTTATCCATCCTTATGACTCAGCCTTGGATCAGTTGCATTGATCCAAGAGATGTTTTAAGTTTATTCAGGATGAACAAAAATTATTGACCTTACGAAAGTTGCAAGGTCTGAATGAGTTGAATGAGCAATTCCGGAGTTTAACTCAGGCTGAACATGTTAAATGAATTTGGTTCCAGATATCGTAATATCAGGAGGGCATAGACCTTGAGTCAGGTAAGAAATTCTGGTGTATACTGCAAGCTTAATTTGTAATGCCGGATAGAATCCATTACAGGAAAACTATACCCTGTTTGGTTCTAATACTGATCGGTCCTACTTGGGAGACCTAGACTGGATTCGTTAAGGTTAATAACCTTAACCTAAACTATAACCTATTGGTTGAATTATTGCTAATCTAACCTAGCCCTAAAACTATAAGCTTAATGCTCCTAAGGTTAGCTACACCTAGCACTATGGAAGTAAGACTAATGTCTTACCTTATGATCTAACCTATGTTTCTAACCTATCTTAACTAATGATAATGGATGGAAGGGGACCTATGAAGGGGTGCGAGTCATGGGTGGTGGTTTCCATGCCATTTATGAGGTAGATAAGGATGAAGGACTTGGGATTTGGTAGAGGTTGCTAATGGCTATTGTGACTGTCGTGACAACATTACCAAATTTGGGAATGGTTTTTGTTTTCATTTGGTAATAACCAACTTTGGCGTCGGTGGCAATGGAGAATAGGTAGGAATTTAGGAGTTAATGCAATTGATGAACTTCGGTTCCCAAGCGCAGATTGATTGGGAAGGCATGCAAATGGAAAATTGGTTGGTATTTTGGTTTTCCATGCGTTCCATTTTTCTCTCTGCTTGTTCACTGGTTCTTCGAACTAGTCTACTTTGTGTTGCATGGTAACTTTGAGAATATCTAGCTCTTTTCTCTATCGGGAAAGTTTATAAGGCATGAAGGTAACAATTTATTGTTGTTTAATCTATTGTGGAAGAAGAAGAGAAGGTGTGAGCTCATTCAGAGGTCTTCTTCGGATTTTTAAGCGACACTATCAGGCATGATAGGCCCTAACTTTTAAAAATATTGCTTTCCTTCAAATGCTTTCATTAAAACAACTCTGTTCAGGTGATTTTAGTATAGTTGGTTTGAAGCAATGTATTGGTTCTTCTTTTCTTGTGGATTTAGGAATCTCTGGTTATGCGAAGACTCTGTTGAAATGTCTACTATATTTATTTCTTCTTTTTGGATTCATTTTTAGCTGAAGACGCGGCTGTGTTATCATGTTGTTGAATCCTGTTGAATCTTGTTGGGTTTACTTAAAATTTCTTCTGATTGGAATGCTTGCTGTGATTGTTTTACTTGAACATGCAACTTCTGTTGAAGTCCTTACTGTGTTTTCAATTTTGGTTAGACACCGTTGAAGGTTTGCAAGGATTATTTATGAAAATGACTCTGTTGGAGTCCTTGAAACGTATCTTATGTTTTCGACTTCTGTAGAAGCTTTGTTGTGATTACATATTGGTATTGACTCTGTTGGAGTACTTGAATTGTTGTCGTATGAATTCGACTTCAATCGAAACCCTGGTTGTGAGTACTGGTTGGATATGACTCTGTTGGAGTCCTTGCAGTATTCCCATGTGAACACGACTCCTGATGAAGTCCTTGATGTGTTGCGTGTTGGCTCGACTTCTGATTTAAGTCCTCGTTGTGCATGCATATTGATTCGACTCTTTCTTAATGTTGTTGTGTTTATATTCAGTTTGATTCTGTGGAAATGTGTGTTGGGTTACATTACAAACTCGACTCTGTTTGAGTCCCTGCTGTATTTTTGTTTTAGCTCGACTTCGGTTAAACCTTGCTGAGCTTATGTTATGGAGGTGACTTCTGTTATGGAGGTGACTTCGGTTAAAACTTTGTTGAGCTTATATTATGAAATTGGCTTCTGATATAAGTCCTTGCTGTATATTCGTAGGGATTAGACTCAGTTGAATGTTGTTGTGTATGTATGTGTTTCGACTCAGTGGGAATGTCGTTGTGTTTGCATATGGATATGTCATCTGTTTATAGTGTTATCTAGTCTCGTGTTTGACTGAGATAAAGAGTTCCTAGCTGTGCCATGTCAGGCGATGGCGTTGGGTATTTTCATGTTTGATGAATGATATGGAAAGATTTGTTGAGCCTATTATGGTTGGATTATTTATTACTGTTTGTCGCGAGAGCTCTTGTATTGCTTAATAGCTACAGGTGATTTTCATTATTTAATTTAGATGAAACTGTAGTTTCTTCTTGTTATCTCGACTGATTTAGTCGCATGCGTATAATGTAATTGCATTATTCTTGAGAAGTCATGCTGAGTCCTGAATATGATTGGAATGGAAATTTGAATGTCTATGTTTCTTTCTCCTCAGCTGTAAAGTATATGTTGATATATATAACTGTAGGAATAATAAAATATTCTCTCCTTGTCTAGAAACTTTGAGTGCTTTCTTCTTTTGTATTCCTTATGTGAACTCTACAGTATGGGCTTAAGAAGGAAAGACTGTTAAACTGTAGGGAGAGACTGGTAAAAAAATATATTGCAGTAAAGTAGTGTATTTGTCAATACCATTGAAATAATGTAATGTTTTTAAAGGAATCTCACAACAGACTTGCTAAAAGTTATAATCGCCTTTGAGGAATTGTAAAAAAACATACCCGTTGGATACACGAATTGAAAGGATATTCATTTTTGAATGGAATAATTTGTTGGATTATTGCTGTCCTTGGGATTCAGATGGATGGATGTTTTGGATTCATTTTGTTCTCCTTAGTCTCTAATATATATGATGAATCATCTGAAGGGTATTTAGGATTAATTGGTAACTATAATATGAGTCATGCATTAAAATTCATGTTAGAATTACAGAATGATGATTAGTCTGATTTATGTTAAGTATTTGAAGAAATGATGTCATTTAAATAGGTTGTTTAATGAGAGCAATTGGTAGAATGCAATTGTTTTAAGAATTAGTGCTTATCATGCTCAGTTCACCGAACTGACCCGTGTTGGAAATTTTTGCAGATGGTTGTCGTAAGTGGTAAAGGCACGCAGATCTGATATGATACTCAGATTGCTTAATTTGGTTTTATGATGAATTCCAACTTGATTTCTCTAATTGTACTATATGAAGAAAGTTGTTCTTTTGTTGTTGAGTATTGTATCAAATATGCTGAATGCATAGATTGTAATTGTTTGGCTTAGAAATAAATGAAATGAGGGGATTGTTACTATGTGGCTGCATTTGTATTGTGATGGCTTGATCCTCTTTGATTCGATTGTTTTTAAGTGCATTTTTATTATTGTATACCTTGGAGATATTTGGATTCTCTAAGTAGGCCTTGTAATGATTATGTGACTGAATACTTGTAAATGATTAGTAATTCTTTTATGTTTTGAATATGGCTAAATTATAATAATTAGTCCACTATTTACGGGAAGTTAAGGTTAAACTACACCTTTATAGGTAGTTGAAACAGGAAGGGTAATCTAATACTCCCTATCCATGATCTAAGTCAAGACAACTGATGATTTTAAATCACTATACCTTAAAAACAATGAGTAAGATATATATTTCAGTTTTGAGAACTGATATAAAACTATAGGGGTATAGTTAGCACCCTTATGAGATAGCATAGGGCTACTGCCAAATTTGTTGATTAAGATTAATGTGAGTCAATGAACTCCTTGACGAGATCTCAATTCTTATTACATTTCTCTCTGTGAAATGGATCTTATATAAATAAGGCAACTCAAAGGTGAGGAACGCAGGGGTTGGGAAAAGACTACCCAGAAAGGAGAGTCTTAAAGTATAATTACAACTCAACGTAAGTAACACCTTAAGTTAAGTAGATCTTTCCGAGGTGGTTTTGTAGGATGTCGGCACATGTCAACTGCAGGGTTGTACCTTCGAGAAGATTAGGATCTTCTCGAGGATACAACAATGTAGGTGACTTATGGCGGCACCCTTTGCATTGATCGTTAAGATTTACACCTTAAACTCGAACAAGTTTTTACTCTGGACCTGGTTAGGAACATGGTCATGTTATGAGGCTGCCCTTGGAGACTCTGGGGTACCTTGACACACAGGGATAACTATGGTTGACCCAGTATGTCACCTTATCCCTAGTCTCGAGAGCATCCTTATAACGTTGACATGTTATTAATCTGTTCCTGAGTGAATGACTTGGGACAGGGGAGGCTGATAGAAGTCAGCGTAAGACATTCTATATAACATCGGAGTGGGGTGAAGGACATATCCCAGATTGATGAGTATGCCATCAAGGAATACGAGACATAAACAGTACGTTTCAAATCTTTGGCCAAAGTATCGCAAGCTGCTGATTGCGTTGTCCTATGTCACCTAGTCTAAGGGACGTGATGCCAATGAATAATGGTAACAATTATTCAGATAGGTTCCTTGGGTAGAGCATTCTAAATCCCCAGTTTAGGGAAGAGAACCGCAAGAGTGTGGTGTTAAAATAAAAATGCCAACTCTATGATACCCATGAATAGATTGGTAGATTACTGAGTCATGGAATGAATAGATCGGTGGTATACTAAGTCATTACAGCTGCATATGGTTATCTGATATAAGAATGATTGTTTTGATCTGTGAGTTCTAAATTATGTATTTAGAACTAGGAAGCACTAACAAATAAAATAAAAAATAAAAATTTTGTTCTAATGTAATAAATTAAGGAATGTTACATGTCGACACTTTGTGTTGTGGTCCCTACTGCGCCTTGGGCGCAAATTTTTGCATATGGACACTTTGTGTTGTGCACCTTCAACCGGATGCAAACTTGCATGTGACACTTTTTTTGCGCCCGAGCCTCGACACTGGGTGCGAATTTTGGCATGTCGAAACTTTGTGTTGTGCGCCCAAGCCTGCACCTTAGGCAAAAATTTTCACATGTCGACACTTTTTGTTGTGCACCCCTAGCCTCGCTTCTTGGTTGTGAATTTTTGCATGTCGACACTTTGTTTAGTGCTCCCCACCAGTGCCTTACACGTGAATTTTCACATGTCGACACTTTGTGTTGTGTGCCCCGCCTAGACCTCGGGCATGAATTTTAGATTTCGACACTTTGTGTTGTCAGGTGCCTCACTGCGCCTTTAGGCATGAATTTTTGAATGCCGACACTTTGTGTTGTGCGCCCCTAGCTGCGCACCTTACATGTAAATTTTCGCATGTTGACACTTTGTGTTATGCACCCCGCACTATGATTTAGGGCCAAATTTTCACATGTCGACACTTTGTCTTGTGCACCCCAACCCGTGCCTTAGGCGTGAATTTTCACATGTCGGCACTTTGTGTTTAGTGCATCCACTGTGCCTTGGGCATGAATTTTCACATGTCGACATTTTATGTTGTGCGCCCCTAACCTGCGCCTTGGGCGCAAATTTTTGCATGTCGACACATTGTGTTATGTGCCCCCAGCCTACGCCTTGGGCGTGAATTTTTGCATGTTGACACTTTGTGTTGTGCGAACCAAGCCTGCACCTTGGGCATGAATTTTCACATGTTGACACTTTTTGTTATGCGCCCCCAGTCTGTGCATTAGGTGTGAATTATCGCATGTCTACACTTTGTGTTGTGTGTCCCCAGCTAGTGCTTTGGGCACGAATTTTTACATGTTGACAATTTTTGTTGTGTGCCCCTAGCCTGCACCTTGGGCACGAATTTTCACATGTCGACACTTTTTGTTTTGCACCCACCTTGTGCCTTGGGCACGAATTATCGCATATCGACAGCTTTTGTTGTCCACCCAAAACATGTGCCTGGGTGTGAATTTTAACATGTCGACACTTTGTGTTGTGCCCCCTAGCCTATTCCTTGGGCATGAATTTTCTCATGTCAAGATTTTTGTGTTGTGTGCATCCAAATTTCTATGCCTTGGGCATGAATTTTCGAATGTCAACATTTTGTGTTGTGCACCCCTAGCCTGCACCTTGGACGTGAATTTTTGCATGTCGACACTTTGTGTTATGTGCCCCCAGCCTACGCCTTGGGCACAAATTTTCACATGTTGAGACTTTGTGTTGTGCACCCCCTGCCTGCACCTTGGGCACGAATTTTCGCATGTCGACACTTTGTGTTGTGCGCCCCTAGCCTATGCATTAGGTGCGAATTATCGCATGTCGACACTTTGTGTTGTGTGCCCCAACCAAAGGCCTTGGCCGTGAATTTTTACATGTCGACACATTTTGTTATGTGCCATGGACTCGCACTGGGGTGAATTATCGCATGTCGACACTTTGTGTTATGCACCTCCACCTTGTGCGCCTTGGGCGCGAATTATCGGATGTCGACACTTTGTGTTATCCGCCCCCAACATACATCTTGGGTGCAAATTTTTGCATGTTTACAATTTGTGTTGTGCGTCCCCAGCCCCACACCTTGGGAGAAAATTTTTACATGTCGACACTTTGTGTTGTGCTCCTCACTGCGCTTGGGCGCGAATTTTCACATGTCAACACTTTTTTTTTTACGCCCAATCCTGCGCACCTCGTCGCTAATTTTCACATGTCGTAACTTTGTGTCGTGCGACCCTAGCCTGCACCTTGGGTGTGAACTTTCACATGTTGACACTTTGTGTTGTGCACCCCACCTCTAGCCTTAGGTGCAAATTTTCACATGTTGACACTTTGTGTTGTGTGCCCCTAGCCTGCACCTTGGGTGCAAATTTTCGCATGTCGACAATTTGTGTTGTGCACCCCAACCCCGCACCTTAAGCGTGAATTTACATATGTTGACAATTTGTGTGTGCGCTCCATCCCGCACCTTGGGCATGAATTTTCAAATGTCAACACTTTGTGTTGTGCGCCCTGAGCTCCGCACCTGGGCACAAAAATTTTTACATGTCGACACTTTGTGTTGTGTGCCCATAGCCTATGCCTTGGGTGTGAATTTTCGCATGTCAACACTTTGTGTTGTGCGCCTCAACCTTCGCCTTGGGCTCAAATTTTCACATGTGGAAACTTTGTGTTGTGTACCCCGAGCCTGCGCCTTGGGCGTGAATTTTCACATGAGGATACTTTCTGTTGTGTGCCTTTAGCCTCGTGCCTTAGGCGTGAGTATTCGCATGTCAAAACTTTGTGTTGTGTGCCCCCAACCCTTTCCTTCTGGGTGTGAATTGTCACATGTCAACACTTTGTGTTGTGCGCCCAACTTTACACTTGGGTGCAAATTTTTGCATGTCGACACTTTATGTTCTACGCCCTAGCCTCGCGCCGTGGAAAAAATTTTCACATGTCGACACTTTGTGTTTGTGACCCACGCCTGTACGTTGCATGCAAATTTTTGCATGTTGACACTTTGTGTTGTGTGACAACCTACGCCTTGGGCTCGAATTTTTTCATGTCAACACTTTGTGTTGTGCACCCTAGCGTGGACCTTGGGCACAAATTTTTGAATGTTGACACATTGTGTTATGTGCCCCCACCATACGCCTTGGGTGAGAATTTTCATATGTAGACAATTTATGTTGTGCACCCCAACATGTGACTTAGGTGTAAATTTTTGCATGTCGACACTTTGTGGTGTGCACCTCACTGCGCCTGCGTAAAAAGTTTTACATGTCGACACTTTGTGTTATGTGCCCCACACCGCACCTCGCACGGATATTTTCACATTTCGTCACTTATTGTTATGCACCCTCAACCTATGCCTTTGGCATGAATTTTCGCATGTCGACACTTTGTGTTGTGCGCCCCCAACTTGCGCCTTAGGCACAAATTTTTACATGTCGACACTTTGTGTTGTGCACCCTACCCGCGCCTTAGCGCGATTTTTGCATGTCGACACTTTGTGTTGTGCGCCCCCAACCTGCACCTTGGGCACAAATTTTCACATGTCGACACTTTGTGTTGTGTGCCCAAGCCTGTGCCTTGGGTGTGAATTTTCACATGTTGACACTTTGTGTTCAGGCGCCACCTGCCTCGCGCCTTGGGCACAAATTTTTACATGTGGACACTTTGTGTTGTGCGCCCCAGCCTACGGCTTGGGCATGAATTTTTGCATCTCCCCTTTCTATTGTGTTCCCCACTGCGCCTTGGGCTTAAATTTTCCCATGTCGACGCTTTGTGTCACAAGGTGCCCCAACCCGTGCCTTCGGGGCATGAATTTTCACATGTCGATACTTTGTGTTGTGCACCCCCATCCTATGCCTTGGGCGTGAATTTTTGCATGTCAACACTTTGTTATGTGCACCCACACCGCACCTTGGGCATGAATTCTTGCATGTCGACACCGTGTTGTGTGCCCCCATCCCGCACTGCGCACGTGAATTTTACATGTCGACGCTTTATCTTGTTCGTCCCACTGCGCCTTACACGTGAATTTTCGCATATTGACACTTTGTGTTGTGCAACCCCATCCAACGCCTTTGGCATGAATTTTTTCATGTCGACACTTTGTGTTGTGCACCCACAACCTGTGTGTTGGGCAAAAATTTTTACATGTGGACACTTTGTGTTATGCTCCCGAACTTGCTCCTTGGGCACAAATTTTTAAATGTCGACACTTTGTGTTGTGCACCCCCAACCTGCGCCTTGGTGTGAATTTTCACATGTCGACACTTTGTGTTGTGCACCCCCATCCTGCACCTTGGGTGTGAATTTTTGCATGTCGACACTTTGTGTTGTGCACCCCTCACTGCGCCTTGGGTGTAAATTTTCGCATGTCGACACTTTGTGTGTGTGCCCCCAGCTTGTGTTTTGGGCGCATATTTTCACATGTCGACACTTTGTGTTGTGCGCCCCACTCGTGCCTTGGGCATGGAATTTTCCATGTTGACACTTTGTGATGTGCACCCCAACCTGCACCTTGTGCATGAATTTTTTCATGTCGACACTTTGTGTCAGTGCGCCCCATCCCGTGCCTTGGGCAAAAAATTTTACATGTCGACACTTTGTGTTGTGCAACCCCAACCCGTGCCTTGGATGTGAATTTTAACATGTCGACACTTTGTGTTATGCGCCCCACTCGCGCCTTGGGGACAAATTATCGCATGTTGACACTTTGTGTTGTGCACACCCAGCTTGTACCATTTGCACAAATTTTCACATGTGGACACTTTCTATTGTGCGCCACGAGTCTGCGCCTAGGGCGTGAATTTTTGCATGTCCACAATTTGTGTTGTGCACCTCACCGCACTGGGCATGAATTTTTGCATGTCGACACTTTGTGTTGTGCGCCCTACTCGTGCCTTGGGTGTGAATTTTCACATGTCATCACTTTTGTTGTGCACCCCACCAAACTCTTGGGCACAAATTTTCACATGTCGACACTTTGTATTGTGTGCCCCCACCGCGCCTTGGGCACAAATTTTGAATGTGACACTTTGTGTTGTGTGCCCCTACGCATTGGGCACAAATTTTCACATGTCGACACTTTGTGTTGTGCACCCCCAACCTATGCCTTGGGCACAAATTTTCACATGTCGACACTTTGTGTTGTGTGCCCCAAGCTTGCCCCATGGGCGTGAATTTTCATATGTCGACACTTTGTGTTGTGCTCCCATAGCCTACGCATTGGGCTCGAATTTTCACATGTCGAAACTTTGTGTTTGTGGTGTCAACCTATGCCTTAGGTGTGAATTTTGCATGTCAACACTTTGTGTTGTGTGCCCAAGCTACGCGCCTTGGGCGTGAATTTTTCATGTCGAGACTTTGTGTTGTGCGCCCATGCTGCGCATCTTGGGTGTAAATTTTCACATGTCGACACTTTGTGTTTGTGTGCCCGCAACCTCGCGAATTGGGCACAAATTTTTGCATGTTGACACTTTGTGTTGTGTGCCCCCAGCCTGCGCCTTGGGCGTGAATTTTCACATGTCAAAACTTTGTGTGTGCACCCCAACCTATATCTTGGGCGTGAATTTTCGCATGTCGACGGCTTGTGTTGTGCGCCCTAGCTGCGCCTTGGGCATGATATTTCACATGTTGACACTTTGTGTTGTACGCCCAAGCCTACGCCTCGGGCATAAATTTTTGCATGTCGACACTTTATATTATGCGCCCTAACCTACGCATTAGGCGTGAATTTTCGCATGTCGACACTTTGTGTTGTCAGGCGCCCCTTACTGCGCATTGGGCATGAATTTTCACATGTCGACATTTTGTGTTGTGCACCCAAGCCTCGCCTTTGGCACAAATTTTTACATGTCCACACTTTGTGTTGTGTGCCACCAGCCTGCACCTTGGATGCAAATTTTTGTATGTTGACACTTTGTGTTGTGCGCCCTAACCTATGCCATTGGTGCAAATTTTCACATGTCGACACTTTTTGTTGTGCACCCCCATCCTATGCCTTGGGCGTGAATTTTTGCATGTCAACACTTTGTGTTGTGTGCCCCACTCGCTCCTTGGGTACGAATTTTCGCATGTCGACACTTTGTGTTGTGTGCCCTCACCTACGCTTTGTGCATGAATTTTCACATATCGACACTTTGTGTGTGTGCTCCCCAGGATGCACCTCGCCGTGAATTTTTCATATATTGACACTTTGTGTTGTGCACCCACATCTAGTGCCTTGGATATGAATTTTCCATGTCGACACTTTGTGTTGTGTGCTCCTAGCCTGCGCCTTGGGCGCAAATTTTCACATGTTGACACTTTGTGTTGTGTGCCCCCAGCCTATGCCTTGGGTGTGAATTTTCACATGTTGAAACTTTGTGTTGTGCGCCCACCTATGTCTTGGGGCATGGATTTTTACATGTCGACACTTTATGTTGTGGGCCATTTGCTTGAGCACAAGCCAACTATTTATAGCATTTGCATTTACCCAAGGTAAAAACCAAATAGAAATCTTAAACTATAAACAATGGCAAAACACTATTCTATGGAACCAAAATCATTAATGCAAGCTTATGGAAGTGAAAAAGTTGGTGAATCATTGAAATTTACGTGAGTCATGTTAAAAGAGAATTCTAGAAAATGCGTAAAGGACCGCCACCCTAAGCACGACGGTGGTTACAGACCGCTGCCGCTTTCATGGTGGCGGTCACAAGACCGCCACCTGCGCAGGCGCAGTTTCATAATCAAGAACAAAAGGCCAAGAAAAGATGGAAAAAGAAAAAAAGCACGCGCGGCTAAATGGGGCATGTGGGATGTTAACGCACACTTGGAGAGATTTTTCGATCCGGACACCTTGCGAGGAGACTGTATCATCATTGGGGTACATGTTATGTTATTCCGATGGTGCAAGAACCTAAAATTTTGGGTATGTACATATTGCCCCCTCAGAGAAGTGTTTTAGCCATGAAGAGGCATAAAACGGTGGGTCTTAGTATGGCGGTCCTGAAATGGGAAGTTAGAAATTATACCTGATACGTCCATGTGTCGAAATGACACCATCTAAAATCACCGCTACCTGTAAAATGAAAAGAGGAATCAAGTGTCGATAGACAAGATAGATCGGAAAATAAATGCTAAAATAATGGGAAATGAGGACGTACCATTTGTGTGGGGGTAAGAACTTACCTCCATCGGTGCTCCAAACTTGTGAAAACAAACATTCAAAACAAGCCAGGTTGCTATATATATGAAAGTGGGCCCATTTTCCTATTCATTTGCTCATGTTGATTTGATTGATTCGAGCTCTGGGACCCATGGTGATGGTTTCTTACAAGAGTAGAGTCAAAATGTTCGTGGTGAGATAGCAATCATGCCTCTGCATGCAGATCATTGACCCGTGAGATCACAGGTTAGTTTTCCTCAATTTATCATTTTTACCCCCTCAATTTTAAAATGCTAAAATCTTTGTCGTGGGGGGGTTATTTTTGAAAATGTTAGGTTTAAAAGGTCCATCTAGGGGGGGCGCCTACTGGGTAGGCTTTGTTTTTAGTTAAAATGGTCCCTTTTCACATTTTTTGGCCTTTTTAAGCTTAAAAACCCGCGTGGGTTTTGGGCCATGACCACCGCCGCCCTACCCAGGGTGGCGGTTACACGACCGCCGCCATGTTCAGGGCGGCGGTTACATGACCACCTCCCTGCTCAGGGTGGCGGTTTTGCACAAAATGCCAAAAGAACATCTGTTTGAGATTGTTTTTACATTTTTAGCATTTCTATGTGTTTTCATGATTTTTCTAGTATTACTCGGATGCTAACTTGCTTTGTTTTGTGTGTTTTTGGGTGTATGTAGGCGAGAGAGGAGTATATTCGGTGGAGCCGAGAGAGGGAGTGTGACTAGCTCCCAGCAGTACTAGATGCACTTTCACAGGATGAGGAGGACACTCTTCAGAGGGCCGGGATACTATGTATCTCACGCGTTCCACATGTTGCACCATCCAGTCACATTCTTTGTGACTTATTCTCCTATAGGGATGTTGATCGGAACACCTTCCGATTACTAGGGGTCCGTGGTGAGTGGACCATCTCTTTGGAGGATGTTTATCGTATTCTGGGGGTCCCGATCATTGGGAGACGTCTCACCCTTGAGACAAAGCAAGGTTCACGGGCCTAGATAGCATAGTGGGCCACTTATATGGGAGATGCAGTCATCTCCATGGGTTCAAAGAAGGGGGTCAGAGTTCGGTCCATTCCTAGTTTTCCCATCCCCTTGCTTCGCCAGGCTATTATGGGGATCCTTGCCTCAAGACTGATCGGGGACAAGGGAGGAGACACACTGCTATACTGCTGGTCCCCCATCATTGCACAGATAGAGGGACATGGCCGGATTTACGCCTGGGGAGTGGATATACTTGGGACTACCTACCATGACTTATACAGGGTAGTCCATTTACAGGGGTAGTCTTTGAGCCACCGACCCTGGTCATGAGTTGGGTCTATGAGCACTTCATCCCTTATGGTAGAGGTGTAGAGGTGACAGATCCCGGAGCTGTGAGGGTAGCTAGATGGACAGATATGTCGGTGCTCAGAGCACCTCATCAACCAGTTGCTTCTTTGACCACCGATGACATGGAGGCTACACCATATCAGACCATGGCAGGCATATGGGGCAAGGAGGCTCTTACTTTGATCTCCTGCTCCACCACAGGGCAGCTTATTAACAGAGTGGGGTGAGTGGAGATACACCCCTTTGGCTGAGTTCCTCAGCAGTTTGGCCTACCTTACATGGGCATGCTTCCCCCGGTAGCACTAGTATACAGGTCAGTTCGAGAGGCCAGAGGGGGTCCTAGAGGCTGGGGTTGGACAGTTGTTACTCCTGGCATTCCTATTGCGGCTAGGAGGGTAGTACATGCTCGAGGGAGAGCCGGTGCACCTCAGGCACCCTTGCTTTGGATTACCATGGGTCCTTCCCATAGCAGCTGATGACCCCATTGACATAGACTCCGAGTCCGAGGAGTTTACAGGGGGAGAGATAGAGGAGGAGACTGAGGAGGATAGTGATCCTGAGTGGCATGACACTCAGGATATCATGCAGGCAGCGAGGGCCAAGCAGAGTGTAGAGAGAGTTACTCTGGTTTTAGAGGAGCCACTCTCCCAGGGCCATGGTGGGGAGGATGAGTCCATTTTAGGATGCCACATTGCTCCAGCCATGGGGGAGCACCTTAGTCAGCGGCCGACAACATCCGTGGTGTGTGTTGACCCGGAGATCCATCCTGGAGGCCTGGTGATCTCGAGTAAGTTACCATCCTTCCTTTTAGTGTTTGTTTTTTATTAGGATTTCCTTAGTTGCTATCTCTCCTTTTGTTTTCTCTTGTATTTTATCTCTTGTTTTATTTCTAATTTGTTTTCTCCTTTGTTTACAGAGACCGCCGATGAGTGGCGAGCCCTGATTCACAGAGTATGCATGGATACCCTGATGATCCCCATGGAGAGGACCCACGCAGAGTTATCTGTGGATGCTGGGGAGCCCTCAGCAGCTGGTAGACACACTGACATCTTTTCCCTAGTTTGGCATGTGGCCAAGATGGTATCGACTCTCCACACAAAGCTAGCAAGGTATAGGACACAGCAAGCACCCGATGAGGAGCCATTCTCGTGGCGAGACCGTGGCTGCCCCTCGGATCCTAAGCCTTCCATGCACTCGTAGCGCGGTGTAGCGAGTCCTAGTGTGGGCGTGCACCTTCAAAGGGGTCTCATAGGGGTTGAGAAGACACTTGGATCTCCTATATTTTTTATGATATATTCTTTTGTATATCCGGGCTCTTTGAGTGTTTTGACCATGCTCCAGCGCATGATGACATTGTACAAGAATTTTGATATATATATATATATATATATATATATTCTTTTTGGATCAAATTTTGGCATTTATGGCTTTGTTTCCTTCCAGTTTCCTCATGTGAACTATGATATTGTGCTTATATGCTCTTTAGAATGTATGCAATGGAGAACAAATGATACAAATGTTTACTTTCTTTTTTATTTCATGATGTTGATATATGGTAATGTAGATACAATGTGATGTTGAGTCTTAGTTTTTGTAAGAAATTTTGAACACTTCATATTTGTTTTGGCAAAGTGGTGAAGACAAACCAAGACGATGAGCGAGATAGACTTTCCCTCTCCTAACTCCACATAACTAGTAAGATGTGAGGGCTCATCATCGAGAGTTGGGAAGGGCACAAGTTATGAAATGTGTTGAAATGATATTGATGAAAGATAGACAAAGCTTTGGTGGAACCAAATTAGGATACCACAAGCCTACTCCACTCGAGTGACTTCATAGTTTTTGGGATGCAACTTGCTTTGTGGTTTATCTAGACTTAGATCCATAGATGGCCACATAGTAGACAAAATATGGGTTCTTTGGATTTTTAATTCTCTTGGAATTTTGGACATCTGATTCATTTGTTTTTGACTCAAGACTTCAAGATTTGAATTGTTTGTCTATGACCTTTTGCATTTGTTTGTCAAGAGGACCCCCTACACTTTTCCCCATGCTACTAGTAAGAAGTGTGGGTTTATCACCGTGGGCAAGGCATAGGCGAGTAAGGGCATTTCCATCCTTTCCCAACCCTACGTCACTAGTAAGAGACCCAAGCTTATCACCGAAGGTTGGTGGGGCAAGGAAATGTGTAAATTTAAAATTTTCTATTTGATCTATATTTGACTTGTTTACTTGAGTAAAATGTCAGTATGTGCTTATTTCCAAAGAGATATACATACGGGATAGATGTGACACAAAGCTTCTAGAATGGACTACAGGCAAGACACCCATCCTAAGAAGAAACCAAAAGTGAGAATAAACCCACAGATCTTGGCATGGTTACCGTTAAGACTTTGTCATATCTAGCTTTATTTGATGAAATGATTTCAAATAGTTTGATGATATCATGGAAATGGAGAAGTATGATTAGAGCATTTATACTAATACCAAGTAAAAGTTTGTCATGAATTACTTTGAGAACAAATTCCTTGATCACAATTTTTGTACGAAACAAGCGGACAAAATGATCCTAATCTATATGAAGATGCAATGTAGATATAATTATAAGTAGTGCTAGTTGCTTACACGTAGAATCATTTGAGGTGTAGGGAATTGACTATTTCACCAAATTCCTCACCTTCTAGCATACATAAGAGGTATGCACCATTTCCATAGTCCTTCATGACTCGGTATGGGCCCAACCATTTGGGCCGAAACTTCCTTCCTTCACCAGTATTTTTATCGATCGATTGCCTAGCCTTAGAAGTAGATCACCTTCATATATGTCACGTTCATAGACCTTCTTGTTATACTTCCAACACATCTGGTCAGCATAGACTTTGTGCCACTATTCAGCATCTAACCTAGCTTCATCTAGGCTTTCTAGTTGGGAAAGACGTGCTTCTCTATAAGTGTCTTCATCCAAGATCACCTTATAATGAAATGCGGAGACTGGGTATTTCAACCTCAAGCGGGAGAACTACTTCGCCCCAAATACTAGGGAGAAAAGGAGTCCCTAAGGCCGGATATAACTTCAAATGCCAATCTCGTTTGTTTTCTTTCACCATTTTAAGGAGAATGGATTTTAATGTTTTGTTTGTCACCTCGGCTGTCCATTGGCTTGAGGGTAATATAATGAATCCGTATGATGGCTTATTTTACATTTATTGCACAATTTGTGAACTTCATCATTCTTAAAAGAAGTTCCATTATCTCGAGATAATGATTTGCGGGACACCATACCTGCAAATGATTTGGTTCAAAATGAACTTGGCGACACAGGACCTAGTATAAAGAGTAAGAGGCATAGCCTCTACCCACTTGGTAAAATATTTGATGGCCGTGATTATAAAATTATGGCCATCTAGTAGATGAGGGAGAGAATTTCCTATTAAATCTAGGCCCCACGTAGAAAAGGTCCATGGAGTAGCGATTGGTCGTAGAGCTTGTACCGACATGTGAATCTCATGAGACAATTCTTGGAATTTATGACACCTTCATACAAACTCTACCGTGCGTTGTGTTTCTAGAGTAGGCCAAAAATAGCCCATTCGATGTATTTTATGAGTGGTGGCATGGCCACCAAAGTGACCTCCACACATTCCACTTTGTGAGATTCATGGAGATTCTTCTTGGATTCTTTCGTGTCGACACATCTTAGAAGCATTCCATGAACACTTTTCGATAGAGGACTTGTTCTATAATGACGTATTTCACTACGATAATGCGTAACCACCTTTTGGATACGTACGGTCCATGATATAATTAATAATATCAGTGTACCAAGGACACTCAGCGATAGAAGGTTGGGTTTCGACGTAGTATACGCACTCATCCGGAAAGTCTAGGTCTACTAGATCACCTCCGTCTAATGGGTTATCAGCTAACCAATCCAAAATGATTTGTCCCTTAACGGAATTCTAATTTAAAAATGTTAATTCAAATTCTCCCATTAAGGTTATAAAATGTCTAGCCTTCTTAGACAAGGACCCTTGCATGAGGAAAGTTCATAAATGGTCTTTTTTTACCATGACCCTTGTTTCTTGGTTTAACATATAATGTCTTAAGCATTTTTTTGCAAAGACTATGGTGAGACATTCTCATTTCGCTTGTGTGTAGCGTGTTTCATAGTCGAGCAATTTCTGGCTAATGAAATAGATCACACGTTCTCTCTTGTCATCATCTTCTTTTGAGCCAAAGATACAAAGCTATGAAGACATTGGTAGCTCAAATATAAAATTAACGGGTGATCTAGCTTAGGTGGCATTAGCCTAGGTGGTGATAACAAGAAATGCTTAACTTCATGAAAGATTCATTGCAATCTTCAGTCCAATCAATGCTATAATATTTCTTGAGTAGATTGTTGATTAGATGAATGGCAAAACTTAAGTCTGGGATGAATCTCTGGATTGCACCAAGCTTTATCGAGAAATGACTGATTCTAGATTCATCCAAAGGTGGGACCATTTCAAGAACAGCCCAAATTTTGGTTGGGTCAAAATCTATCCTCGTGATGATATGATGTAACCTAGGAGCTTCCTCCCGTCACACCAAAAACATTTTTCTAGATTTAGCGTGACTCGTATTTTATCGACGTGAAAGAATGACGCGAAGCACCTCCGGATGGTCACAACATTTCTTGGCCTTGGCCAACAAGTCATCTACGTAGGATTCCACAATTTTGTGAATAATATTGTGAAATATATATGTCATAGCCGCTAGTATGTAGCGCCAGCGTTCTTGAGACCGAATGGCATAACAACATAGGAATAGGTTCCCCAAGGAGTTATAAATGTGGTTTTAGCTTGATCTTTTTAGATATTCTAATTTGATTGTATCCCGAGAATCCATCCATGAGAGACAAAAGCTCAAATCCAGCTGTTGCATCAACAATGACGTCTATGGATGGTAATGGGAAGTCGTCTTTAGGACATGCTTTGTTAATGTCTCGAAATCTATGTAGATGCATATCTTTCCATTCTTTTTTAGAACCGGAACGATATTAGATACCCACTGAGAGTAATCGACTGGTTTGATGAATCCTACTTGGAGGAGCTTTATTACCTCCTCTTTTACCATGAGAGCTACCTTGGGTTTCATTGGTCTCGATTTTTTCTTAACCGGTTTTGCATCTGATTTAGTGATGAGGTTGTGCACCGCAATGTGTGGTGTAACCCCTATCATTTCTTTATAATTAAATGCAAACACCTTCTGATGTTCCTTGAGGATCCGAGTGTGTATTTCTACTTCTAATGGAGTTAGCGGAGATCCTAACTTCAATATCCTTGGTTCATCTTCCATTCAGATGTTAATATCAATTGTTTCTTCGATTAAAGAGGCGTTACCTTCTTCAAACTCAAAGGTGGGGTTGGAGGTAGTTCCAACTTGTCTTCATTCTCGATTGTGTATATACCGGGTTCCTTTTGTGGGGGAAGCTCTATCATGGGATTCCCGTAATAGGAAGATGAATGTGGAATTAAAGAAAAATCTATTACATGATGGGTGAGATGTAATGCCGCATAGGCGTTTAAGAAATCAAGAGTGGTTGTATCACTATTGATGTGGTCTAGGATAGTAGATTTGTTTTCATTTCCATTTAAAAGAGGATTTGACATTTTTTTATTAATGGTTCATCACGAAGGGATACCATGAAATGTGTATCCTCTAACTTACTATTTGGAGTAAAGCATGACGTTGAGGTTGCTATTGAATCAGCAAGGAGATTTTGTTCTCGTGGGATTGCTTCAATCGATATGAAGTCAAACTCCTTGCTTAAATTCAATACAACTATTTTGTAGAGCTGTAGGTGCTCGGCTTTGGTTTCATATATCTAGAGACTTGGTTTGCTACCAATTGTGAGTCTCCTAACACTCTGATGTTATCAACACCGATTCTCTTAGCTAAGATGAGGCCAAGGAGGAGGGCTTTGTACTCAGCGCCATTGTTTGTGCATTCGAAATTTAGTTTGAAGGTAAATGGTAGGAATTTTCCCTCGGGAGAAGTAAGGATTATGCCTACCCCAGCTCCATAATGACATCTAGCTCCATCAAAATGGAGAGTCCAATATTTAGCTAGGAGTATGGACGTTGGGATATTTGTTGTGTTAATATATTCTACCTCTACCATGTAGAGATCCTCTGCTGGAAGAGAACCAACACCTAGGGAATATCCCATGCCTATAGAATCAAATGGTAGGAACATTGGTAGATCATGTTCTAATAATTCAACATTTTTTGCATTAGTTCCTAATGATATTGTTTCTACCATGTTAGCATCATCTTTGGGGTTGGGGTTGCCTTGGCTAGGCTCATAGTTTCAAGATCTATTATAGGTACCAACTTTTCTTCGATTTTACGTGATAGGTTTATTAAGTTGGTTTGTTGGGAGTTCAAACTCTGAGTGCATGCCTGGTCTTTTCTTTAAGTCATCTAGGTGTACATCGAATGGTTTTGGATCACCTTTGGCTATGAATATCTTTCCTAAGTGTAAAAACCTTACTTCTTGAAATAGCGTAGAAGGGATTGCCTTCATGCGGTGTATCCATGGTCGGCTGAGGATCATATTATAGTTAGTTTCCTGATCTATAATATAAAACTTAGTTAGGATGGTTTTGGGTCCTAAGGTGACTGGTAATATTATAGTTCCAATCGAGGTGGCTTTAAGGCTATCATAGCCTCTTAGTGTGTTTCGAGTTGTGGAACAATTTGTTTCTCCATACCCTAGCTTTTGAAGGAAAGAGAAGGGGACTATATTAACTACTACCCCATCATCAACCATTGCACACTTTACATAGTTGTTATAAACCCATACTTGCAAATGTAAGGTTGGATCACCTTGGCATGCAATCTCAAAGATCTATTGGCATTTTTTTATTTCGAATATGAATTTGCATCCCTATCCACTTACCCGGAGGATGAACATCAAAGTCTATATGATTTACCTATGTTTAGGGGGTGGAGTGATGTTAATTAAATGACCTAAACCTAATGCCTCTAAAAGAGCAGCCCTGTGGGTAGGAGAGTTCTTTAGTAAGTCCAAAAATGAAATGTGCGAGAAGGTTTTTGTTAGGTCATTAATTAAATCATAGGCACCCATAGGTTTTGCTACTATTTGTTGGATGTTATCAGTCCCTGGTAGGTGGCTTGGACTTGGCTGAGAGAAATACTCTCATGTCCTTGTTATAACTTTGATGGATAGTTCGGCATCTAACTCCACTAAACCGACTATCTTAGGTCGTGGCTGACTTCCTAGTTATGGCGCAACTAATGGATTTAGCGAAGTTGAAGCTTCATGATCATTGTTTCCTACAATTACACCCTTGTTTGTCCCACTTGGATTTAACTTGTTATTGTTGTGATTTGGGAGTGGATCATTGAAGATCTTCAGGGGTGCATTTTGAGGGGAAACTGACCCTGTAAAAGTATTTGTTGGTGACGTAGGATCTACCAAAAATATCTATGAAAAGTTGTCTTTTTCATCTGGCAAGCGTTGCATGAATTTATTGTAGTCACACACATGTTCTAGTGTCATGGCCCCAAATTTTGTGGAAACCACAATATGAATTAGGATTGTAATTCCTAGTTTGTTGGTTTGGTGCATATTGTGGCCCAAAATTCTGATCAAACCGTTGCCTATTAAAGTTTTGCATTTGATGTTTTTGATTTTGATTTTGATTTTGATAAGCAGTTGAGTTTTGGCTTGAACCCTGTGTAAGGTTTTTCTGTCGTTGTTGTTGTTGTTGCTGTGGATGATTAAAATCCACTACATTTATTGTCGGGGTAAAGTTGTTTCGTTGATTGTTTATTTGTGGTGGAGTATTCACAACATTTGTCTTTCTAGCCTGATCAATTACTCCATCTATTGTTATGCCATGATTTTTATTAAGGATTTTAGGTCCTTGATTGACATTTGTGGTAGTAGGATAAGTTGTAGTGTTCTGGTTGGAGGTGATTAACCTCCCATTTTCTCCATATGTTTTGTGACCACTATCAATTGCCACTTGATCTATTCAGAGAGCGCTCTCAAGTACTTCATCGTAAGTTCTTAGTGGGAACTTCTGGACTTCTTCCTTCACTTCTCTGCTAAGAGAATGAAGGAATAAATCACATAGTTCCATTTGATCCATATTTGGAGCACTTGCCGAAGAATAAAGAACTGTACGCCACCTCTGGATGAAATGGGCGACAGATTCATTGTGTTCTTGTTTAATGTGCAAGAATTCCCTGATTCCTATTCTTAATAGTTTGTTCATGTCAAAGGCCTTGATGAACTCTAACATGAGTTTCTTGAATGAATGGATGGAAGCCTCAGGTATTCTATAATACCAATCGAGAGCGATACCTTCCAAAGTTTTGGGAAATATTTTAGCAACAACCCCATCCCAAGGGAGTAATTCTCGAATGGCCATAGCGTAAGCTTTGATATGGGCATTTGGATCTCCCTCACCTTTGTATTTGGGAAAATCGGGAAGAGGTCTTGGAAGCATGACGCTTCGTATGGTGAAATCTAAGGGCTCTTTCAAGTATTCTGAATATGTCCCTATCGCATAGGTTTCGACCATTGATGGTGCCTATTGAGGGAGTGGAGGTGGAATGGGTTGTTGATATGGTGTTGCATATGCATTGGTAGGAGCATAAGGGAACCCCTGTGGTTGAGTAAAAATACCGAGAGAGGAGAACATATCCCCTTGTGGTGATTTGGAGTACATGTTTAAGTATGAAGGGGTATTGTCCCAAAGCTGGATTATTGTGCACTAGACCGGGAGGAGCGGTGTTAGGGATGGTGGGTCTAGTTGGGGTTTTTGTGAATACCGAGGAGTCCTACCTAACGTGCCTATTCTGTGAGGAGGTCTATTTGGCTAGGTTTGGAATTTCCTTCCGCATGAGTTGAGAATGGTGATTTGTTTGGGAAAGTTCTAATCCCCTAACCTTTTCTACTAGAGTTGAAATGACTTCATTTAGTGAAGTCATGATATTTTCCTTGGTGGCATTTTTGTACATCTTGATGTTGTATAGGCATGTGATTTCCTGCTATGAACCTGATCACTGCCTGCCAAGTTTCTCAGGGACATTTTCTATATGTAGTGGCATAGAGGTATTTTCTGAAAAATACCTCGGGTTGTGTTTGTAAACCTCCTATAGGTGGGTACATACTTGAGAACGTTGTTCATTCCTGGCATAACGTACCAAGTGTTCATCATATAAACCTAGGTATGAGTCTAATTGTCTACTAATTTTTGGTCTAAGTAGTACTGAGGAGACGAACTAGATTCTCCTATGAGCGTCATATTGTTTGACCCAGAAGGCTCTATTTTCTATGTTTGAGCAAACTGATCCAACTCCTCTATTCGGAGGGATGAGGTATATCTGATCCTTGGAGTTTGTGTTGGCAATGGTTGGTTAGTTGAGTAGTTATCACCCCATACTAAGAGCGAAGGTGATGATTATCTATTCATTGGGTGTAGTATGCCTCAAGACCCAAGATGGGTCTGCCATATGCATCGAATCTCGACATATTTGGGGGTATATGAATACCCGTAGAATAATGGGAAGGAGCGAAGGTGATGGTGAAAGCTAATGAGGTAGTAAAGATGAAAGAGTTGTTTTTAATTTGAAAGAACCAGTAGAAATTGACTCTCAAACCGAGAAAGTAGAAAGCTTCACGTTGGGTTCACCAATTTTGTATGATGGAAAAGTGACAAGTGAGCTTGAGAATCTACAAGTAACTCTTCCTCGCACCCGACCTCCCGAGGTCGTGCCAAGACATCCGGTGGGGATGGAATATGTGTGGGATGCAGACAAACTAGTTAGGTAATCTAATGTCTTCGACACACACTAGTGGAAATTACAAATCTAAGGCAAAGAAGGCCCTCCTAACTTGAACTGGTGTGATAGATCGATCACAAGGATGACTACTCGAAGGATCCAATCAATATCGAGCTCTGGCATGATTCGGTCTATAGGTTGTGGAATACGTGGAAAATGTCCTGGGATAGTTTTGTGTATATCTCCAGATAAGGTCATATGGTGGATGGTAAATATAATTGACTCTATGGGAGATTCTCTGGCCTAGTCAGAACTCCTTAGCTTTGTTAGCTATTATGTCTAGCAAGGATAATTATTTGATGATGATAGGTGGAAGTGGAGTAGATCTAAATACTAGTGTACGTAGGCCAACATCTATGTCTGATTCACCTATGGGCTTGTTGGGTTGTGGGATTTGTGGGTCACAACCGTAGATTCATATTTGTTGTGGTCCTAATATGGTCATGTGCGGAATCAATCCCTAATCCCTAGTATCTAATAGTCATATGCCTTTTTAGCCTCTATATTAAGAATTAACAGTTGTGTGATCTTTTCAGAGTATCTCACAGGCATTCGTGTAACCTGAATTCTTAGGCTGGTATCTATATCTATGAGAGTGTCTCCTGCGTCTGGCTGTGGGACCAAAGGATCACAACCAAATGTTTGCTCTCTTTCAAACCCTTCCACAGTCATGCGGGCATGTATCTAGGGTAATCTGTAGTTTGGTTGATTTGACCAAAATGTGTGTGCTTGGTCGTCTTCTATGTTTAACCCGCTTAATTGGGAATCAATTTGTTATACATTTACCGTTGTTCGGAAGACTTGGATCCTGATATTTTGATCTATATCAGTTATCACTGTGATGAGATTGGGTTGGGGCACGATTGGCTCGAATACGTATTCTCTGGGCTCTCTAGGTCCTGTGATTGTCATACAAAAGAAATTTATATAAATCTAACTAATGACAAAATAAGCTAATTATGAAAGATACATCTATTTATATTCCTAAATCTGATATATCTATCTACTAAAGCATGAATTTAAAGAGCAATTATCTAATATATCTAGAATGTGATTTAAAATAACAATTTAAAACAAACAAGATAACCGAGTATAGCTATTTTTCTCACTGCTAATGGGTGAATCTATTCTAAATAATGAAATACTTGATCTAGTCTATTTGAAAGACTCTCAATCCTACCTCGTAGTGAGGAAAGAATCATAGCCTCTCAAAAGATATCAAGTGTAGCTTCCGTGCCTGGTAATATCGAAAGTAAAACACTGAAATAAAGTGATTGAATACTCTATTTGATATTTTTCTAATTATAACTTTGAAAGCTAGAAACTGGATTCTGCAAAAAGTGGCGAATCGAATGGTGTGTGTGGCTATGTCCCATTAGTTTGATCTCCTCGTTCCTTCATGTTCACGTGGATCCGAAAAGTGTGTAATGCTAGCATCAACAAAAGTAGATATTGGGACAAAGGCAGCTTAGGATGCGGACTAAATACAATGCGAGTAGAGAGGGATAGCGCAAGAGTCACTGAGCTTGGCTTATGTAATTCGCTAGTGGGATTTATTACGAGTCATGCAACATAAAGCGTCCAAAACCTAAAACTATCTGTTTGAAGAACAAAAACTGAAACTTTAATGGCTTCCGATTGAAAACGAACTATTCTACTCCAATGGATTGGATAAAATATCAACACATGCACTTGCACAAGATGGATTTGTGGCTTCCTAACAACAAAACAACACTAACTAGGAATGTAATGAAAGAAACTAAGAATTCTAAATAAAATGAAAGACTAACCTATTGCATGAGAAATTTTGGAGGAAAATTGAGGGGCCATTTGCTTGAGCACAAGCCAACTATTTATAGCATTTGCATTTACCCAAGGTAAAAACCAAATAGAACTCTTAAACTATAAACAATGGAAAAACACTATTCCAAGGAACCAGAATCATTAATGCAAGCTTATGGCGGTGAAAAAAAGTTGGTGAATCGTTGAAATTTATGTGAGTCATGTTAAAAGAGCATTCTGGAAAACACGTAAAAGGACCTCCGCCTGAGCGGCAGGCAGCGATTCTGAGGACCGTCATGCCCGGGCGCAGGCGGTGGTTTTCGAATCAAGAACAAAAGGCCAAGAAAAGAGGGAAAAAGAGAAAAATAAAGCACGCGGGGGCTAAGTGGGGCATGCGGGATGTTAACACACACTTGGAGAGATTTTTCGGATCCCGAACACCTTGCGAGGAGACTGTATCATCATTGGCATACGTGTTATGTTATTCCGATGGTTGATACCTTATAATTTTGGGTACGTATATGCACCCCTAGCCTGCTGCACCACAGGCGTGAATTTTTGCATGTTCACACTTTTTGTTGTGTGCCCTTAGCCTCGAACCTTGGGTGCAAATTTTTACATGTCGAAACTTTGTGTTGACGCCTGACTGCACCTTGGGGTGCAAATTTTCACATGTTGACACTTTGTGTTGTGCACCCTCAACTTGCGCCTTGGTCGCATATTTTCACATGTTGACACTTTGTGTCGTGCACTGACCTATGCCTTGGGCATGAATTTTTCCATGTTGACACTTTGTGTTGTGTGCCCCTAGCCTGCACCTTGGGCATGAATTTTGCATGTTGACACTTTGTGTTGTGCACCCCCAGCCTGTACCTTGGGCACAAACTTTCACATGTCGACACTTTGTGTTCTGTGAGCCCATCCTGTGCCTTGGGTGCAAATTTTCTCATGTCAACACTTTGTGTTGTACACAACTAGCCTGTGCCTTGGGAAAAAATTATCACATGTTGACACTCAGTGTTGTGCGCCCCTTGACACAATGGGTGCAAATTTTCACATGTCGACACTTTGTATTGTGCGCCCCCACCTTGCGCCTTGGGTGTGAATTTTTGCATGTCGACACTTTGTGTTGTGTGCCCTGAGCCTACGCCTTAGGCGTGAATTTTTACATGTCGACAACTTGTGTTGTGCACCCCATCCTGCGCTTGGGCATGAACTTTTACATGTCGACACTTTGTGTTGTATGCCTCCAACTGCGCCTTGGGCGTGAATTTTCACATGTCGAAACTTTGTGTTGTGCTCCCCCAGCCTGCGCCTTGGGCGTAAATTTTCACATGATCACACTTTGTGTTGTGTGCCCCCAGCCTATGCCTTGGGCACAAATTTTTGCATGTTGACAGTTTGTGTTGTGCACCCCTAGCTTGTGCCTTGGGTGCGTATTTTCGCATGTTGTCACTTTTTGTTGCGACACCTGACTTGTGCCTTGGGCATAAATTTTTACATGTTCGACACTTTGAGTGTGTGCCATAGCCTACACCTTACACACAAATTTTCACATGTCGACACTTTTGTGTTGTGCCCCTAGCCCATGCCTTGGGTGCGAATTTTAGCATGTCGACAATTTGTGTTATGTGCCCTACTCCTATGCCTTGGGCAAAAATTTTTTGCATGTTCGACACTTTTCGTGATGACGCCCCAGTTTGCGCCATGGACACAAATCTTCACATTTCGACACTTTGTGTTATGTTCCTATGCCTACGCCTTGGGCACAAATTTTCACATGTCGACACTTTGTGTTACGTGGCTCACTGCGCCTTGCCTGCGAATTTTGCATGTTGACACTTTGTGTTGTGCCCCAACCGCGCCTTGGGCATGAATTTTCACATGTCGACACTTTTTTTTGTGCACCTCCACTGTGCCTTGGGTGTGAATTGTCCCACGTCAACACTTTGTGTTGTGCGCACCTAGCCTGTGCCTTGGGCGCAAATTTTTGCATGTTGACACTTTGTGTTGTGCACGCCACCAGCTTGTACGTTGGGCGAGAATTTTCGCATGTCAAAACTTTGTGTTGTGCACCCCTAGCCTATACCTTGGGCATGAATTTTCACATGTCGACACTTTGTGTTATGTGCCCAAGCCTGCGCCTTGGGTGCAAATTTTCACTTGTTGACACTTTGTGTTCTATGCCCCCAGCCTACACCTTGGGCACGAATTTTTGCATGTCGACACTTTGTGTTGTGCACCCCCATCCTATGCCTTGGGCGTGAATTTTCACGTGTCAACACTTTGTGTTGTGTGCCCCGCCCTGCGGCTCGGGCATGAATTTTGACATGTCGACACTTTGTGTTGTGCGCCCCAGCCTGCGCCTTAGGTGTGAATTTTTGCATGTTGACACTTTGTGTCTTACGCCCCTGACTTGTGCCTTATGCAGAAATTTTCACATGTTGACACTTTGTGTTGTTCACCCTGACCTATGCCTTGGGCATGAATTTTCACATGTCTACACTTTGTGTTGTGCCCCTGACTGCGCCTTGGGCACAAATTTTCACATGTAAACACTTTGTTTTGTGTGCCCTGACTGCGACTTGGCCTTGAATTTCCACATGTCGACACTTTGTGTTTTTTCCCCACTGCACCTTGGGCGTGAATTTTTACATATTGACACTTTGTGTTGTGCACCCCCATCCAAGGCCTTAGGCAAAAAAATTTCATGTCGACACTTTGCTTTGTGCACCCCATCACTGTGCCTTGGGCTAAAATTTTCACATGTTAACACTTAGTGTTGTGTGCCCCTAACTTTGTGCCAGGTGAGCACAAATTTTTGCATGTCGAAACTTTGTGTTGTGCACCCGAGCACTGTGCCTTGGGTGATTTTTGCATGTTGACACTTTGTCTTATGTACCCCATCCTATGCCTTGGGCACGAATTTTCACATGTCAAAACTTTGTGTTGTGTGACCCCAACCTATGCCTTGGGTGCGAATTTTCGCATGTCGACACTTTGTGTTATGCGCCCCTAGCCTGCACCTTGGGCATGAATTTTTGCATGTCGACACTTTGTGTTGTGCACCCCAAACTGCGCCTTGGGCTGAATTTTCACATGTCAACACTTTGTGTTGTGTGCCCCAAGCCTGCACCTCAGTTGAAAATTTTCGCATGTTGACACTTTGTGTTGTGTGCCCCCAGCCTGCTCCTTATGTGCAATTTTTCACATGTCGACACCTTGTGTTGTTCGGCCTCACCCTGCACCTTGGGCGCATATTTTCACATGTCGACACTTTGTGTTGTGCACCCCCAGCCTGTGCCTTGGGCATGAATTTTCATGTCGACACTTTGTGTTGTGCGCCCCACCAGTGCCTTGGGCATGAATTTTTGCATGTTGACACTTTTTGTTGTGCACCCTTTGACTGCGCCTTGGGTGTAAATTTTGCATGTCGAGACTTTGTGTTGGGTGTGCCTAGCCCTGCTGCCTTGGGTGCTAATTTTTACATCTCGACACTTTGTGTTGTGTGCCCCCACTGCACCTTGGGCACAAATTATCACATGTTAACACTCTATGTTGTGCGCCCCCACCCGCACCATGGGTGTAATTTTTCACATGTTGACACTTTGGGTTGTGCACCCTTACCTACACCATGGGCACAAATTTTTGCATGTCGACACTTTGTGTTGTGCGCCAAAGACCGTGCCTTGGCGCGGATTTGTGTGTTGGGTGAGAATTTTCGCATGTCGAAACTTTGTGTTATGTAACCCTCAAATTGTGCCTTGGGCACAAATTTTTCATGTCAACACTTTTGTTGTGTGCCCAAGCCTGCGCCTTGGGTGCAAATTTTCGCATGTCGACACTTTGTGTTGTTGCGTCCCTAGCCTACGCCTCGGGCGTGAATTTTTGCATGTCGACACTTTGTGTTATGCTCCCTCACCTACGCTAGGCCTTGAATTTTCACGTGTTGACACTTTGTGTTGTGCCCTGCACCTGTGCCTTGGGCATGAATTTTCACATGTCGACACTTTGTGTTGTGCACCCCCAGCCTACACCTTGGGCGTAAATTTTTACATGTTGACACTTTTTGTTTTGCGCCCCAGTTGTGCCTTATGCATGAATTTTCACATGTCAACACTTTGTGTTTGCACTTTGACCTATGCCTTGGGTGCGTGAATTTTCACATTTCTTCACTTTGTGTTGTGTTTGCGCCCAACCTGTGACTTGGGCATTCCCCAACCTGCACCTTAGGCGTGAATTTTTGCATATTGACCCTTTGGGTTGTGCACCCCCATCCAACGCCTTGGGCATGAATTTTTACATGTCGACACTTTATGTTGTGCGCCCTATCCTATGCCTTGGGCTCAAATTTTTGAAAGTTGACACTTTGTGTTATACGCCCCGATCTGCGCCTTGGGCACAAATTTTTACATGTTGACACTTTGTGTTGTGTGACCCTAGTGTATGCCTTAGGCACGAATTTTCACATGTCAACACTTTGTGTTATGTGCCCTTGGCTTGCGCCTTGGGCTCAATTTTTGCATGTCGACACTTTGTGTTGTGGCGCCCAAGCCTGTGCCTTTGGCGCGAATTTTACAATGTCGACACTTTGTGATGTTCACCCCCTCACTGTGCCTTGGGCATGAATTTTTCATGTCGACACTTTGTGTTGTGTGCCCAGCCTGCGCCTTGGGCGTAAATTTTCACATGTCGACACTTTGTAATGTGCACCCCCAGACTGCACCTTGGGCTTGAATTTTCACATGTCAACAATTTGTGTTGTCGTCCTGACCTACACAGGGTGTGAATTTTTGCATGTCGACACTTTGTGTTGTGCACCCCCCAGTGTGCCTTGGGCATGAATTTTCGCATGTCAACACTTTGTGTTGTGCCCCCAGCCTGCGCCTTGGGCATGAATTTTTACATGTCAACACTTTGTGTTGTGCACCCCATCCTGTGCCTTGGGCACAAATTTTCACATGTCGACACTTTGTGTTGTGCGAGCCCAGCCTGTGCCTTGGGTGAGAATTTTCACATGTCAACACTTTGTGTTGTGCGCCTGCCTGCGCCTTTTGCACAAATTATCACATGTTGACACTCTATGTTATGCACCCCTAGCTTGCACCATGGGCACAAATTTTCACATGTCGACACATTGTGTGTGTACCCCACCCTTTGTCTTGGGTGTGAATTTTCACATGCCGACACTTTGTGTTGTGCGCCCTGACTGCGCGCCTTTAGGCGCGAATTTTTTGCATGTCAAAATTTGTGTTGTGCACCCCACCTATGCCTTGGGCATGAATTTTCTCATGTCGACACCATGTGTTGTGCGCCCCTAGCCTACGCCTTAGGCACGAATTTTCACATGTTGACACTTTGTGTTGTGCACACCCAACCTGCGCCTTGGGCATAAATTTTCACATGTTGACACTTTGTGTGTGTGTGCCCCACTGTGCCTTGGGCACGAATTTTCACATGTCGGCGGTTTGTGTTGTGCGCCCTAACTGCTCTCGCTTGGGTGTGTATTTTCGAATGTAATCACTTTTTGTTGTGCGCCCCAACCTATGCCTTGGGTATGAATTTTTACATGTCGACACTTTATGTTGTGTGCCCCATCCTACGCCTTGGGCACAAATATTCACATGTCGACACTTTGTGTTATGTGCCCCAAGCCTCGCGCCTTAGGCAGAAATTTTTGCATGTGGACACTTTATGTTGTGCACCCCCACTGCGCCTTGGGTGTAAATGTTCACATGTCAACACTTTGTTTTCAGACGGCCTCACTGCACTGCCTTGGACACATATTTTCACATGTTGACACTTTGTCTTTGTGCTCCCTAGCTTACTCCTTTGGTGTGAATTTTTGCATGTCCATAATTTGTGTTGTGCGCCCCCAACCCGCAGCTTGGGCATGAATTTTCTTGTCGACACTTTATGTTGTGCACCCCTAGCTCTGCGCCTTGGGTGAAAATATTCCCATGTCGACACTTTGTGTTGTGCGAGCCCAGCCTGCACCTTGGGCGTGAATTTTCACATGTCGACACTCTTTGTTGTGTGTTACCAGACTGCGCGATTGGGCACAAATTATCACATGTTGACACTCTCTGTGTTGTGCGCCCCACTTGTACCATGGGCGCAAATTTTCACATGTCGAGACTTTGTGTTGTGTGCCCCTACCCTCCACCTTGGGTGTGAATTTTTGCATGTCGACACTTTGTGTTGCGCGCCCCACTGCGCCTGGGCACGAATTTTCGCATGTCAACACTTTGTGTTGTGTGCCCCAAGCCTGCGACTTGGGTGTGAATTTTCACATGTCGACACTTTGTCTTTTTCCCCAGAACTTACACCTTGGGCGTGAATTTTCGTATATTGACACTTTGTGTTTTGCACCGCCATCCAGCGCACTTGGGCACGAATTTTGGCATGTTGACACTTTGTGTTATGCGCACCCAACCTATTCCTTGGGCACAAATTTTCACATGTTGACACTTTAGGTTGTGTGCCCCCAGCCTATGCCTTGGGCATGAATTTTCACATGTCAACACTTTGGGTTATGCGCCTGACCTAGGCCTTGTGTGAAAATTTTTGCATGTCGACACTTTGTGTTGTGTGCCCCACTTATTCCTTGGGTCTAAATTTTCGCATGTCGAAAGTTTGTGTTGTGCGCCCGACCTATGCCTTGGGCATAAATTTTGAATGTCGACACTTTGTGTTATGCGCCTCCCACTGTGCCTTGGGTACAAAATTTCGCATGTTGACACTTTGTGTTATGCACGCAAGCCTCGCACCTTGGTGCTGAATTTTCACATGTCAACACTTTGTGTTGTGCACCCCTCACTGCACCTTGGGTGAATTTTTGCATGTCCACACTTTGTGTTGTGCACCCCTGACTTGTGTGTTGTGAAGAATTTTTGCATGTCGAAACTTTGTGTTGTTCGCCCCTGTACCGGTGACTTGGGCATGAATTTTCACATGTCAACACTTTTGTTGTGTGCCCAAGCTTGCGCGTTGGTCACAAATTTTTGCATGTCGACATTTGTGTTCTACGCCTCCGACTTATGCCTTGGGTGCAAATTTTTGCATGTCGACACTTTGTGTTGTGTGCCCCCATCCTGCGCCTTGGGCGTGAATTTTCATGTGTCGACACTTTGTGTTGTGCGCCCCAACCTGCGCTTTAGGCACGAATTTTCACATGTTGACACTTTTTGTGTTGTGCCCCCAGCTTGCGCCTTGGGTGCAAAGTTTTGCATGTTGACACTTTGTGTTTTGTGCCACCAACTTGTGCCTTATGCGCAAATTTTCACATGTCGACACTTTGTGTTGTGGCACCTCAACCTATGCCTTGGGCATAAATTTTTGCATGTCTATACTTTGTGTTATGCTCCCTCAGCCTGCGCCTTGGACGTGAATTTTCTCATGTAAATAATTTGTTTTGTGTGCCCCCAGCTTGTGACTTGGGCGTGAATTTTCACATGTTGACACTTTGTGTTTTTGCCCCCTAGCCTACACCTTGGGCGTGAATTTTCACATATTGACACTTTTGTGTTGTGCACCCCCATCCAGCGCCTTGGGCACAAATTTTATCATGTCGACACTTTGTATTATGTGCCCCTAGCATGTGCCTTGGGCTCAAATTTTTGCATGTTAACTCTTTGTGTTGTGTGCCCCTCACTGCATGCCTTGGGTGTGAATTTTCACATGTCGAAACTTTGTGTTGTGCACCCCCTCACCGCACCTTAGGTGTGAATTTTTGCATGTCGACACTTTGTGTTGTGCGCGCTGACCTCGCGCCTTGGGCACAAATTTTCACATGTCGACACTTTGTGTTGTGCGGCCTCACCTGCGCCTTGGGCGCATATTTTAGAATGTTGACACTTTGTGTTGTGCGCCCACAGCCTGTGCCTTGGGCATGAATTTTTGCATGTCGAAACTTTGTGTTGTGCACTCCAAACTGAGCCTTAGGCACAAATTTTCGCATGTCGACACTTTGTGTTGTGCGAGCCGACTGCGCCTTGGGCATGAATTTTCACATGTTAACACTTTGTGTTGTGTGCCCCAACCTACGCCTTGGGCACAAATTATCAAATGTTGACACTCTGTGTTGTGCGCCCTGCCTTGCACCATGGGCAGAAATTTTCACATGTCAACACTTTGTGTTGTGTGCCCCACCTCTGCCTAGGGCACGAATTTATGCATGTTGACACTTTTTGTTGTGCACCCACTGCGCCTTGGGCATGAATTTTCACATGTCGACACTTTGTGTTATCCGCCCCAACCCGTGCCTTGGGTGTAAATTTTCACATGTTGACACTTTGTGTTTGGCGCCCATTTTGTGCCTTGGGCACAAATTTTCATATGTCGACGGTTTGTGTTGTGCGTCCCCAACTGCGCGCTTGGGTGCATATTTTTGTATGTCATCACTTTTTGTTGTGTGCCCTAGCACTGTGCCTTGGGCATACAAATTTTTTCATGTCGACAATTTCATTTAAATTTTGTGTCAACAATTTGTGTTGCCATTCCCACTGTGCCTTGGGCACAAATTTTCGCATGTCGACACTTTGTGTTGTGTGCCCCCAGCCTGCGCCTTGGGCACGAATTTTCACATGTCAACACTTTGTGTTGTGTGCCCCTAGCCTGCACCTTGGGCACAAATTTTCACATGTCGACACTTTTTATCGTGCGCCCCCAGCTTGCACCATGGGTGTGAATTTTTTCATGTTAACACTTTTGTGTTGTGTGCCCATGCCCTTAGGCACGAATTTTCACATGTAAACACTTTGTGTTGTGCGCCACGAACCCGCACCTTGCACGTGAATTTTTACATGTCAACACTTTGTGTTATGCACCTCCAACCTGCACCTTGGGCATGAATTTTCGTATGTTGACCCTTTGTGTTTTGTTGCCCGACTATGCCTTGGGCACAAATTTTCACATGTTGACACTTTGTGTTGTGCACCCCCTGACTTGTGCGTTGGGTGAGAATTTTGCATGTCGAAACTTTGTGTGGTGCACCCCTAGCCTATACCTTAGGCACAAATTTTTTAATGTCGACACTTTGTGTCAGTGCGCCTCCAAACTGCACCTTGGGCTCAAATTTTTACATGTCGACACTTTGTCTTCTACACTTCTGACCCTACGCCTCTGGCGTAAATTTTTGCATGTCGACACTTTGTGTTGTGCACCCCCATCTTGCACCTTGGGCGTGAATTTTCACATGTTGACACTTTGTGTTGTGCACCCCCAGCCTGTTCCTTGCACGTGAATTTTCACATGTCGACACTTTGTGTGTGCCCCCATCTGGGCCATGGACACAAATTTTCGCATGTTGTCACTTTGTGTTTTGCGCCCCTAGCTTGTGCCTTGGGCACAAATTTTTGCATGTCGACACTTTGTGTTGTGCACCCACCTATGCCTTGGGCATGAATTTTGCATGTCTACACTTTGTGTTGTGCACCCCCAGCCTGTGCCTTGGGCGTGAATTTTCACATGTCAACACTTTGTGTTGTGTGCCCCCACTGCGACTTGGGCGTGAATTTTCACATGTCGACACTTTGTGTTTTTTCCCCCCAACCCGCACCTTCGACGTGAATTTTCCCATATTAACACTTTGTGTTGTGCACCCCCATCTAGCGCCTTGGGTACGAATTTTGCATGTCGACACTTTGTGTTGTGCGCCGCAGCCTCTCGCCTTGGGCTTAAATTTTTACATGTTGACACTTTGTGTTGTGTACTCCCATTTTGTGCCTTGGGTGTGAATTTTTGCATGTTGACACTTTGTGTTGTGTGCCCTCACTGTGTCTTGGATGAAGATTTTTGCATGTTGACACTTTGTGTTGTGTGCCCCACTGTTCCTTGGGCGTGAATTTTCACATGTCGAAACTTTGTGTTGTGTGCCCCCACCCTGCGCCTTGGTCATGAATTTTTGCATGTCGACACTTTGTGTTGTGTACCTGACCTACTCCTTGGCGCGAATTTTTGCATGTCGAAAATTTGTGTTATGCGCCCCAGCCATACGCCTTGGGCATGAATTTTCACATGTCGACACTTTGTGTTGTGCGCTGACTTGTGCCTTGAGCGCAAATTTTCACATGTCGACACTTTGTGTTGTGCGCACCCGGTCCATGCCTTGGGTGTAAACTTTCACATGTTGACACTTTGTGTTGTGTGCCGCCATCCCCGTGCCTTGGGCATGAATTTTCACATATCGACATGAGTTTGTTTGTGCACCCCACTGCGCCTTGGGTGCATATTTTCGCATGTCGTCACTTTTTGTTGTGTGCCCCCATCCTGTGCCTTGGGCACAAATTTTTGCATGTTGACACTTTGTGTTGTGCGCCCCACCTACGCCTTGGGCACAAATTTTCACATGTCGACACTTTGTGTTGTGTGCCCCGCCTATGCCTTGGGCCTGAATTTTCACATGTCGACACTTTGTGTTGTGTGCCCCCACCTGCGCATTCGGTAGAAATTTTCACATGTAATCTTGGAAGGATAGACTACGATTCCTTCACCTAAGATGATATCGCCCAATCTTGAATCTCTGACTTAAAGAAAGCATACTTCTCCAAGTTCCCGTAAAGCTACTACTCACAAAGACACTGAAGAACCTGACAAATGTGCCCCTCGTGCTCCTCACGCGTACGTGAGTAAATCAGAATGTCATGAAGAAAAATTAGCACGAAGCAATCTAAAAATTGTCTGAATACCCCATTCATCAAACTCATGAATACTGCGGGGGCATTTGTCAAACCAAAGGGCACCACTGTGAACTCATAGTGCCCATACCTCATACGAAAAGTAGTCTTATGGATGTCTATCTCCGTAATCCTCAACTGATGGTACCCAGACTTGAGATCAATCTTAGAGAACACCATGGCTCCCTTCATTTGATCAAATAAGTCATCGATGCAAGGAAGAGGATCCGATAATCCAGCCTATAGTCATTCACGGCCTTTGTGGTGAGCTCCTACCAATCGAGAACTCTAGCTCTACCCTATGTCTTGGTGGGTCCCCTTAGAGGAGGCCCCATACCGTGACCTCTCTCGTGCATCATCTCTCCGAGGAGGCCTAAATGGTGGGTGGGATTGCTCACGCTGCGTGGTCGAAAGATGACTGCGAAGAATTTCGACCACCACGAGGAAGAGGAGATGACCCCTCGATCAACTATCGTGTAACTACTGAATATGGCTCCGACCGGTCTCTAGCCTGTTGGGTTTTACCACGACTCTCCTTGCAATGTAGGCCTTCCCAATGGCCTCCACTAACGTCTACGGGTAGTGGATCTAAACTGCACCTCCAATGTCTATATTAAGGCCCCGGATGAACCTATGGATCCACACCTACTCATCCTACATGTAATCAACATACTGAAGTAGGTCCAGGAACCTACTCTCATACTCGACCACTGTAAGGGAAGCCTGTCGAAGGTCGTGGAACTCATCGATCCTCTACTATATGAATCTTCGTGGCAAGTATCTACTCCTAAATCTCTCCTCAAATAGCTCCCAAGTGATTATCTCTGAATCTATATGGAGCTTCTGCTCCTCTGTCCTCCACCATACTCCAGCTCTGTCCTTCAGTAGATGGATCGCAACACGAGCTTTCATGTTGCTAGAACAAGGACAAAGCTTAAAGCAACCACTCAAGCTAACCAGCCAGGCCTCTGCCTGGAAACCACCTATGTCACCTGAATAATGTGAGGGCCTAAGCTTTAGGATCTCCCTGATATGATCCATAATCGGGTCCGATGACCTCGGGCCTCTCTGCTGCATGTCCCAGGAGCCTAGGGCTCCGAGACCTCTCTGTCCTGAAATATGGTCACCATGTCCCCTCAAAGGAGACTCTGCTCTAGCTGACTCTCCATGAAAATTCTCTCCTCCATCTTCCTCACCATGTGGAGGAGGTGCATGTCCCTCAATGGAAGTATCTCTGTCCTGTCTGCCCGAGTGCCCTCCTACTGATCCTCCACGTAAGGCAGCATTAACATCCTGGAGGGTCTATAAAATATGTGGTAGGATAGCTGCTAAACCCTGGTCTAGTGGTGGTGGTGGCGGTGGTGGAGGTGGTGGTGGTGGTGACTCTGAGCCTCTGTGAACGTTCCTCCTGCTCCGTCTGAGCTCCCTGCATAGACCAGAGTGGGAGTTAGTTCATTACCTTGAGTTTTCTTCAGTTTTCTAAGTTTACTAACATGTTCATTTTTCAATTTGTTTTGTTTTCTAGATTATCAATTTGCTAGTTTTAGGTTTCAAGTCTCAATGTTTCTAGTGTGCCCAATGGTCCAAGCTTTTGAACAAGCGCTCACGATACCAAATGTAATGCCTGCTTCAACTACCACTTGAGACCAAGAAACAAACTAGGAAAATTATGAAATAATTTTTTTTTGTAAGAAGGGTTTACAAACAAGTAGAAAGATACTAGTTTGAAACCAATAGGTTCCAGAATAGATTCTGATTAACCAAACACAAGATTTCCATCTTTATATTATAACAAGTTTGCAAGGTTCCAATTTGGGGGTTACAAGTTTTACTAAGGTTCAGGGATAAATTTATCGCCAAGCATGCTCTCTATAAAGTCCTGAAATTCAACTAGATTTTACACACACTTAGTGTTATCAAAAATTTTCTAAACTAGGCTCGTTGGATAGGAAATTTCCTCACCTTTCCAACCATATAAATAAGTCCTCCTAACTCCTTGTAAAACTTAAGTTATGGCCGGGCGGAGTTTTAGGGGAAAATTTTCCCTTAGAGGTCCATGGGGATAGGGAGAAAATTGGGAAAATTTTCCCAAACACCACGTGTCATCACGTGATTCGTTCGGGCCGGCGGGTCGTGGGGAAACATTTGAAATTTTTCCCAAAACCAAAGTCTCAATTTTCCAAAGGAAAATTTTCCTCCATGCCTCCGCACTTGCTCAAATGGCCACGTGGCGCTTTGTGATTCACCGCGGGCGGCAAAGGAGAAAGAGAAATTTTTCTAAAAGGCAAAAAGGGTTAAGTTTTCCATTTTGATCCATGCACCCCCCTACCACGTGTCAGCATGTGATTGGTTGGGGGCCGCGGGTTTGCGGGGAAATTTGTGAAAATTTTCCCAAGGCAAAATTTTCAAAAAGTTAAGTTTTTAATAATGGCCTGCCCCTCCAAGGTGCCACGTGGAATTTTCGATAGGATGAGAGGGTGGCGGGGCTGCGGAAATTTTTAGGAAATTTTTCTAAAGTTCAAAATTTAAATTTTTCTAAGGTCGAATTATTTCATTTTTGGTTTGGGATGGCCATTTTGAAGTAAAACTTCAAATGGCCATAACTTTTGATAAGAAGTTCCATTTTGGTAAACTTGGACTTTCCGAAAGCTCTTGGTCTTCTTTGCATAGAAATCATAAATTTTAGAATTTTATAATGTTTCTAGGGTCAATTTTAAGAAATTTATCTGCAGGGTTTGTAATTTAAGACTGATAATTTTTATAACTTTTAAGTTTTGTTTAATTTGATTTCTTTTCTCCTCGGTATCATGCAACTGAACATGAAGGGATGGTCTAGGATAAGTTTAAGATTGTTTCCAAGATTCAAATTACACAAGTATAATTTCTAGTTTTGAAGGGGATCTTGTTGTTCATTTTAATTGTTGAGTGCCACAAGGTTTCTTATACATTAGTACATCTTAATTTCATTGAATCATTCCTTAATTTTAGTCATAACTCTAAACTATACCTCGACTTGCATTATTTATTTATTTATTTTTAAAAACTAGAGTTATAATTTAAAACAAAGTTATTTCTTGCACAATTTTACAATTTAATATGCAGATTTCAACTAAGGAAAACATACCAATTTCCTCTCTCAGTCATCAAATTGATTTAACACACACTTACATTCAAAATGCAAAGTGGATTTCAATTCTAAGACTTAATTCAAAGTATCAAATTTCTATCAGTATCCTTTATACACACTCTCTTTTCTAAAAATATGTTTGCATGATATACGAGTCCTTAAAATTTACAACACAACAATGTGATTGAACGAGGAACATGATTCTTTCATTGATTTCAAACAACACATTACAATTTAACTCCCTTCCAGGTTGATTGAATTTTCCATTTTCAATTTCCAAAAGGATACAAGTATATCATTTCAATTTCATTTCTTTACAAGTAAAAGAGAATTACAATTCTTCTCAACATTCCTCAAATTTGATTACATCTTTCAATAACAAGGTAAACATCTCACATATTTATATCAATTACATTCATCCACTTGAGGTGGGTGGTGTTACATTAAAACTACTCAAAGGAATGGTGTCAAACTGTATTCTTCTTTCTCCAAACAACAGCTTGCTGATTTCTTCATTCTTGCAATTTGAATCACAACAAGGAAGGGGGAAAGGCAACACTCTCCACCCAACAAAGATACCCAATGGGAACATAGAAGCCATCTTTCCCCATTGGCCCGCAAGCCCCAAACCATATTAAAATGGAGCATGATAATTCAACGCATGGCAACATGGCTTCTTCACATACAAGCATAAATTCACAAACACAAATAAACACAAAGCAAGAGGATGTAGTTCTCAACTACAACAATCAATTCCAAACAAAACAAAGGCTCCTTCTCCAAGAAAGCAAGCCAAGCAAGAGCAAGAACTATGGAGGTCTCCTTATGCCTCCCAAGTTGAATTTTGGGCATCCACCAAGAGAAAACTGCCAAGATCATAGCAATCCCATAAACCTTATCCCTCCTCCAAATTTATCCCTTATACCTCCCCCAAAGTAGGAAATGCAAGCAATTTCCTTTCCTAGGTGGATCCCAAACCAACATTCCCTCCAAGAACAAATAATAATGGCAAATCCCTTATCCCTCCTCTGATAAACCTCATAGTCTTCTCTCCACACCATGCCCTAAGCATTCTACCCTTCCATCTAAGAATTGCAAACAAAAATACATTCAAAATTCATGCTAAAAGAGGAAACAACAGCAATATTAAAAAGTGAAAGCCTACCTCTCCATGATGGAGACTTGCTCCCAAAACAACAATCTTTATTTCACCAAAAACCAGTCCCAAATCAGCAAGGTAAATGTATGCACAAGCAAATCCACTTCTTCCACCAAGCAAGCTCCAAAATGCAAGAGAAATTTTGACCCAAGAGTGAAATCTCCAACCTTCAAAAACCTCAAAATGAGGATGAATTTCAATTTTAAAGGAGATGGAGGGAGAGGATGATGTGGATTCCAAGTGGGATGCCACATCATTATTCCTCATCCCAAGAGCATTCAACATCAAGGAAAAATAAATCATAATAAATGACAATGAAAAAATTACTTACATACACAATGTAGCCCATAACGCAAAAAGAAATGCATTTGAATTTTGTAAGACAAGTGCAATCAATAATTACACAAAAACATGTCAAAATGTAATAAAATAATTTGATTTTGACTCCAAATTAATAGGCATGGTTGGTGGAGGATTTTTACCAGGTGTGGGACAAGTTTAACTTGTCCCACAAGCCTCCAAATTTGTCCTCCAAGTTCAAATTCGAATTTCAAAGAGGAAGGAGTGTTTGACATTCCAAAATCAGCCGACTTACAACCTCTTACACAATCTATCACTTCACTTACACAACCCATACTTGGTAACTTACACACTCTTTTAAAATGCATTTATTTTAATGACATTTATTTTTTACAAAATTTAGACACAACCATATATTTAATTACCATATGGTTATAAAATATATAAGTAAATTTTATTTTCAACCAAGACAATAACATTTAATTTCACCTTCCACATCCTATTTAATTTAATTAAATTTTAACTATATGACTCTCACATCATTTTATCACTCTTAAATAATTAAAACAAAAGCACATTACAAATAAAATACACACAACAATAATTAAAAAGGGAACACATAATAAAAACACACATATGCCCCTATGGTCACAATAATGGAAATCCCCCCCATGGGAAATCCTAACTAAACACACAATAAAACATAGTTGCCATGGTGAACTTGTTGATTTCACACTGAATTCCAATATGGTTAGTCTCAGGATCCCCCAACATTGTTGTGTTTTTAACCTAGAAAATTCAAAATACCTCCTTGGCCTCGTGGCCATATCGAACATCTAAATGATATATAAACATTAGATCCAAATCACAACAATATCAAGATTCAATATTTATCATTAAAATTCAATTTGTAACTATATCATCATCAATAGATTTCTATACTAGAGCTATTCATAATAATCAATGTCACATGTCTAAAATTAACATCAATAACCTGTCCATGTCAACTAGTCTATCATTATCCACATAATAATAAAAATGTCTCAATGATCCTCAAGCACAATAATTGAATCCAGATCAATATTAATCCGTAGTCTAACATCTAACCATCATGCTAATCAAAACATATTAATGTCCATAATAATCCATGAGCTAGTATATACACATCCTGTTATATCAAAATATAATAATATCCAAAATATGATCGATAGAGTCGGGATCAAGTATCTAAATAGTGTCAAAGGGAAGTGGGCACTACATCCCCTCCCCTTAAACTAGACTTCCTACATGGAAGTCACTAGAAAAAATTTGGAAACTACACTCGTAAAGCGGTAGCATTCTCCTAAGTGGTGTAGTCTCATCATATCTATCCCACTTGCACTCGTGCACATTCGATCAATCTCTACCTCAAAGGCCCAGTGTCCTGTGATCAGTGATACTGAGATGGGCTCCACCATCACCTGTCCTTGATCCTACACCTACAATGATTTACAATCCAACACATGAGAAGGATCTGTGATGTATCTCCTAAGAACAGAAACATGAAACACATCATGTACGCGAGGCAAGTGGGTGGCAATGCTGACAGGTGGTAAGCCAACGGGCCAATATGCTCTAGGATCTCAAAGGTCCAATGAACCGAGGGGCTAACTTAGAACCTTTTCCATAATGGATCAGGCTCTTATGTGGCTTAACATGAAGGAAAACCTTCATGCCCACATCAATATTACCCTCGGTTCTATGATGATCGCAGTGTACTTCTTCTGCCTATCCTGTGCCTCCTGCAATCTCTGCCTGATCAACACTACTTATTGCTCCATGTCCTACAAAAGAGCTGGTCCAAGAGATAATCTATCCTCCAACTGTTCTAGCTAAGGGGTGTCTGCACTCCCTAACATATAAGGCTTGAAAAGGAGACATGCCTATAGAACTCTAGAAACTATTATTGTAGGCAAATTCCACAAGATACAGATACTCCTCCCACTTAGACTGCTGATCCATCACGTACATCCTAAGCATATCCTCCAAATTATGATTCACCCTCTCGATCTGTCCATCCGTCTCGGGGTGATAAGTTGTGTTAAAGTTAATCTTCATCCCGAGAACATCTTTGCATGGTGGTCCAGAAATGAAAAGTGTACAAAGGATCGTGAGTCATAAATGATCTTCCACGGAATCCGTGTAACACGACAATCTCATCCAAGTAAACATGTGCCACTGCACTAGCTTTATAGGTGGTATTTACTAGAGAAAAGTGAGCTACTTTTGTCAATTTATCAACCGTGACCATGATGGCATCATGGTGATATCTCGACATTGGTAATCCAACAATGAAATCCATGGAAATGGTGTCCCATTTCCACTCTGGTATATCATGAGGCTATAGAAGGCCAGCTAGATGCTGATGCTTGGCCTTCACTTTCTAGCACTCTAAACAGCATGACACAAACTAAGCCATGTCCCTGTGAAGTCCTCTCCAGTGATATAACTGTCTCAAGGTGGCGTGCATCTTCTTCACCCCAGGATGGGCTGAATAGGGTGCACGATGTGCCTCTGTCAAGATGTCCTACCTCAAGCCTCCTTCTCTAGGAACATAAATCCGACCTATTTTCCTGAGAAGACCATCTACCTCTAGTGATAAACCATCAAATTTCACCTCAAGGGGTCTCACGGGACTCGATCTCTGCTCGGGGCTGCACTGATGTAGAAACTATCAAGAGGAAGCTGCTGAAGGATCCTACTCAGTAAATCTATGCTCACTTTGAAGTAGCCATGCTCAAATGCCTCCGTCTACTGAGAGTGTTTGAAACCACATTCTCTTTCCCCTTCACAGGATCTATCTCCATGTCTTACTCATAAAGAAACTCCATCAATGTCTCGCGCGAGCATTTAGATTGGGTTGCGTGAAAAGGTGGTGAAGACTCAAATGATCAGTCCCGAGTGTGAATCTCTAACCAAGAAGAAAGTGTCTCCATTGACCTAAAGCATTCACAACTTCCATGCAAGCTCAAGATAATGGGTGGGATAATTAAGCTCATGATCCTTGAGTTTTGAGACTCAAAGCTACAACTTTGCCCTCACGTATAAGAACACCTCGAGGCATGCCAACGAAGCATCTGTGCATACAAAGAACTCACCATGTGGATCAGCCTGCAAGAATGGGTGCTATAGTGAGATATTCCTTCAGTGTCTGAAGGCCTTCTCACACCTATATGACCAAACAAATTTCTTCCCTTTCGCTGAAAGGAAGTGATGGGGTGTCTTTATCGAGAGAAGTCCTACACAAATCTCCCTGTAATACCTGCTAATCCCATGAAGATGCACACCTCTGTCACCTTTGTAGTGGGTACTAGCTAATCCATAATGGCTCTAATCTTGGAAGGATTAAATATGATTCCTTCACCGAGATGATATGGCCAAAGTCTTGAATCTCGACCGAAAGAAAGCATACTTCTCCAAGTTTCGTAAAAGTTCTGCTCACGAAGACACTGAAGAACCTCGACGAAGGTGTCCCTCATGCTCCTCACGCGTACGTGAGTAAATCAGAATGTCATGAAGAAAAATTAGCACAAAGCAATCTAAAATGTCACGAATACCCAATTCATCAAACTCGTGAATCTTTGCGGGGCATTCGTCGAACCGAAGGGCACCATAGTGAACTCATAGTGCCCATACCTCATATGAAAAGTAGTCTTATGGATGTTTGTCTTCGTAACCCTCAACTGATGGTACCCAGACTTGAGATCAATCTTAGAGAACACCGTGGCTCCCTTCATTTGATCAAACAAGTCATCGATGTGAGGAAGAGGATAATGATTCTTGATTGTTACCTTATTCAGCTGGTGGTAGTCTATGCACAACCGCAAGGATCCATCCTTCTTCTTAACAAAAATAACTAGTGCACCCCAAGGGGATACACTAGGATGGATAAGGCCTTTTTCTAAAAGGCCTTCCATTTGCAACTTAAGCTCATAGCACTCTAGGGTGGTCATCTGATAAGGAGCTCATGAGATAGGCTCGCTCACTGGAACCGGATCAATATGGAAATCAATCTCACGTGGGGGTGGCATCCCGGTAGCTCCCTTGGGAAATCATCTGATACTCTCTCAAAATGGGATGGTCATCTAGCGATGGCCCACTACACCCATCCTCTGCCGGTCACCGACTTTGACTACATACATCCGACAACCCCCGTCATACACACGCTTGAGCTGCATGCATAAGCAGAGATAGTGTGAATAAAAACAAGTCTCCTGACCCCAGAAATCACCGACTCAACTCCAAGATCATCTACACAAGATATAGTCTTATGATAGCAATCCATCCTGGCCCTATGTGCAGAAAACCAATCCATGCCTAAAATGACTCCATACGAGCCCAAAGGAAGTACGCGGAGATCTGAAGTGGTGGTGAAAGGTCCTAAGTTAACAACACACTCCTTTACTAAGGAGTCTACCAAGACCTTGGCTCAAGCCATCTCGACATCCCAACTATGACCCTGTCTAACAGCCACTAGCTTGCATCACTCTACTAAGGATGGTGCAATAAATGAATCAAAAGAATCAGAGTCAAACAATATGGAGGTAGGAACACCTCCAATACTACCTGGGGTCTCAATGACCGTGCTTTGGTGCTCAGCCTGGTTCTCAACCGCTTCGTAGATCCTGTGACTCCGTCCCATGTCTCTAAATGTAGGCTTTGAGATGGGTGCCTTACCCTTATTAGGGTTCTAGGGGAAATCTCTTCAAAAGTGTCCCACTACTCCACACCCGAAGCAACCACCTGACGCCCTCCAAATTGTAGCACCGCTAGAAGGTTCCTTAGAGGTAGGTGTTGTGGATGCCGATGTTCTAGCTATAGTCATTGCGGCCTTTTTTGGTCAAGCTCCTACTTGATTGAGCTCTATCTCTACCCCTGTGTCTTGGTGGGTCCCCTTGGAGGAGGCCCCATACTACGACCTCTCTATGCATCAGCTCTCTGGGGAGGCCTAAATGGTGGGCGGGACTGCTACTGCTGCTATGGTACGAAAGATGACTGCGAAGAATGTTGACCACCACGAGGAAGAGGAGATGACCCCCTTGATCTACTATCCTGCAACTATTGAATACGGCTCCTGACCTGGTCTCTAGCCTACGTAGAGTTTTACCCCGAGTCTCCTCTATAATGTAGGCCTTCTCGCGGCCTCCGCTAACGTCTGCCATGGGTAGTGAATCAAGCGCACCTCCAATGTCTATATTAAGGCCTCGGATGAACCTATGGATCCGTACTGCTCATCCTACATGTAAACAACGTACTCAAGTAGGTCCAGGAACCTACTCTCATACTCGACCACTATAAGGGAAGTCTGTCAAGGTCATGGAACTCATCGATCTTATGATGTATGAATCTCGTGGCAAGTATCTACTCTGAATCTCTCCTCAAATAGCTCCCAAGTGATTGTCTCGAATCTATATGGAGATTCTACTCCTTTTTCCTCCACCATACTCCAACTCCGTCCTTCAGTAGATGGATCACAACATAAGCTTTCGTGTTGCTAGAACAAGGACAAAGCTTAAAGCAACCGCTCAAGCTAACCAGCCAGGCCTCTACCTGGAAACCACCTATATCTCCTAAATAATGTGAGGGCCTAAGCTTCAGGATCTCCCTGATATGATCCACAGTACTGGGTCTGACGGCATCTGTGCCTCTCTACCTGCCATTCCTCGAGCCTAGGGCTCTGAGACCTCTCTCTCTATCTTCAAATATGGTCACCATGTCCCCTCAAAGGAGACTCTACTCTAGCTGACTCTCCATGAAAATTCTCTCCTCCATCTTCCTCACCATGTGGAGGAGGTGCATGTCCCTCAATGGAATTATCTCTGTCCTGTCTGCCCGAGTGCCCTCCTACTGATCCTCGACGTAAGGTGACATTAACATCCTGGAGGTTCTATAAAATCTGTGGTAGGATAGCTGCTACACCCTGGTCTAGTGGTGGTGGTGGCGGTGGTGGAGGTGGTGGTGGTGGTGACTCTGAGCCTCTGTGAATGTTCCTCCTACTCCATCTGAGCTCCCTACACAAACTAGAGTGGGAGTTAGTTCATTACCTTGAGTTTTCTTCAGTTTTCTAAGTTTACTAACATGTTCATTTTTTCAATTTGTTTTGTTTTCTAGATTATCAATTTTCTAGTTTTAGGTTTCAAGTCTCAATGTTTCTAGTGTGCCCAATGGTCCAAGCTTTTGAACCACTGCTCTGATACCAAGTGTAATGCTTGCTTCAACTACCACTTGAGACCAAGAAACAAACTAGGAAAATTATGGAATAATTTTTTTTTGTAAGAAGGGTTTACAAACAAGTAGCAAGATACTAGTTTGAAACCAATAGGTTCGGAATAGATTCGATTAACCAAACACAAGATTTCCATCTTTATCTTATATCAAGTTTACGAGGTTCCAATTTTGGGGTTCTGAAGTTTTACTAAGGTTCGGGAGAAATTTATCACCATGCATGCTATCTATCAAGCCATGAACTTCAACTATATTTTTCACACACTTAGAATTATCAAAAATTTCATAAACTAGGCTCATTGGATAGGAAATTTCCTCACCTTTCCAACCGTATAAATAAGTCCTCCTAACTCCTTGTAAAACTTAAGTTATGGCCGGGCGGAGTTTTAGGGGAAAATTTTCCCTTAGAGGTCCGCGGGGATAGGGAGAAAATTGGGAAAATTTTCCCAAATGCCACATGTCATCACGTGATTCGTTCCAGGCCGATGGGTCGTGGGGAAACATTTGAAATTTTTCCCAAATCCAAAGTCTCAATTTTCCAAATGAAAATTTTCCTCCATGCCTCCGGACTTGCTCAAATGGCCACATGGTGCTTTGTGATTCACCACGGGCGGTGGAGGAAAAGAGAAATGTTTTCCAAAAGGAAAAAAGGGTTAAGTTTTTCATTTTAATCCACACACCCCTGCCACGTGTCAAGCCACGTGATTGGTTGGGGGACGGGTTTGCGGTGAAATTTGTGAAAATTTTCCCAAGGCAAAATTTTCAAAAATTTAAGTTTTTAATAATGGTCCGCCTCTCAAGGTGCCACGTGGCAACTTCGATAGGATGAGAGGGTGGTGGGGCCATGGAAAGTTTTAGGAAATTTTTCTAAAGTTCAAAATTTAAATTTTTCTAAGGTCGAATTATTTCATTTTTGGTTTGGGATGGCCATTTTGAAGTAAAACTTCAAATGGCCATAACTTTGATAGGAAGCTCCATTTTTGGTAAACTTGGACTTTCTCGGAAATATCTCGAGTCCTCTTTGAATATAAATCATCAACTTTATAATTTGATAACATTTCTAGAATCAATTTTAAGAAATCGATCTGCAGGGTTTGTAATTTAAGACTGCAATTTTTATAACTTTTAAGTTTTGTTCAATTTGATTTCTTTTCTCCTCAGCATGCAACTAGAACATGAAGGGATGGTCTAGGATGAGTTTAAGATTGTTTCCAAGATTCAATTTGTTGATTGCTTTCCCATTTTCATTTTTACATCTTTTGACAAATTCTAATTATGCAAGTATAATTTCTAGTTTTGAAGGGGATCTTGTTGTTCATTTTAATTGTTGAGTGCCACAAGGTTTCTTATACATTAGTACATCTTAATTTCATTGTCTCATTCCTTAATTTTAGTCATAACTCTAAATTGTACATCAGTTGCATTATTTATTTATTTTTTAAAAAAACCAGAGTTACAAATTAAAACAGAGTTATTTCTTCCACGAGTTTACAATTTAATATGCAGATTTCAATTAAGGGAAAACATATCAATTTCCTCTCTCAAACATCCAATTGATTCAACATACACTTACATTCAAAACACAAAGTGGATTTCAATTGTAAGACTTAATTCAAATTATCAAATTTACATCAGGTTTCCTTTATACGTACTCTCTTTTCTAAAACAACGTTTGCATGATATAAAATTCCTTAAAATTTACAAAACAACAATGCAATTGAGCAAAGAACATGATTTTTTCATTGATTTCAAACAACACATTACAATTTAACTCCCTTCCAGGTGATTGAATTTTCCATTTTCAATTTCCAAAAGGATACAAGTATATCATTTCAATTTCATTTCTTTACAAGTAAAGCGGAGATTTACAATTCTTCTCTACATTCCTCAAATTTGATTACATCTTTAAATAACAAGGTAAACATCTCACATATCTATATCAATTACATTCATCCACTTGAGGTGGGTGGGGTTACATTAAAATTGCTCAAAGGAATGATCAAACTGTATTCTTCTTTCTCCAAACAACAACTTGCTGATTTCTTCATTCTTGCAATTTGAATCACAACAAGGGGGAAAGGCAACACTCTACCCAACCAAGATAACCAATGGGAAAATATAAGCCATCTTTCCCCATTGGCCCCGAGCCCCAACCATATTGAAATGGAGCATGATAATTCAACACATGGTAATATGGCTTTTTCACATACAAGCATAAATTCACAAACACAAATAAACACAAAGCAAGAGGATGTAGTTCTCAACTACAACAATCAATTCCAAACAAAACAAAGGCTCCTTCTCCAAGAAAGCAAGCCAAGCAAGAGCAAGAACTATGGAGGTCTCCTTATGCCTCCCAAGTTGAATTTTGGGCATCCACCAAGAGAAAACTGCCAAGATCATAGCAATCCCATAAACCTTATCCCTCCTCAACCCCTCCTTATCCCTCCTCCAAATTTATCCCTTATACCTCCCCCAAAGTAGGAAATGCAAGCAATTTCCTTTCCTAGGTGGATCCCAAACCAACATTCCCTCCCAAGAACAAATAACAATGGCAAATCCCTTATCCCTCCTCTAATAAACCTCATAGTCTTCTCTCCACACCATGCCCTAAGCATTCTACCCATCCCTCTAAGAATTGCAAACAAAAATACATTCAAAATTCATGCTAAAAGAGGGAACAACAGAAATATTAAAAAGTGAGAGCCTACCTCTCCATGATGGAGACTTGCTCCCAAAACAACAATCTTTATTTCACCAAAAACTAGTCGCAAATCAGCAAGGTAAATGTATGCACAAGCAAATCCACTTGTTCCACCAATCAAGCTCCAAAATTCAATAGAAATTTTTACCCAAGAGTAAAATCTCCAACCTTCAACAACCTCAAAATGAGGGGAATTTCAATTTTAAAAGAGATGGAGGGAGAGGATGATGTGGATTCCAAGTGGGATGCCACATCACTGTTCCTCATCCCAAGAGCATTCAACATCAAGGAAAAATAAATCATAATAAATGAAAATGACAAAATTACTTACATACACAATGTAGCCCATACCCCAAAAGAAATGCATTTAAATTTTGTAAGACAAGTGAAATCAATAATCACACAAAAACATGTCAAAATGCAATAAAATAATCTAATTTTGACTCCAAATTAATAGACATGATTGGTGGAGGATTTTTGACAGGTGTGGGAAAAGCTTAACTTATGCCACAAGCCTCCAAATTTGTCCTCCAAGTTCAAATTCTAATTTCAAAGAGGAAGGAGTGTTTGACCTTCCAAAATCAGCCTTACAACCTCTTACACAATCTATCACTTCACTTACACAACCCATACTTGGTAACTTACACACTCTTTTAAAATGCATTTATTTCAATGACATTTATTTTTACAAACTTTAGACACAACCATATATTTAATTACCATATGGTTATTAAATATATAAATAAATTTTATTTTCAACCAAGACAATAACATTTAATTTCACCTTCCACATCCTATTTAATTTAATTAAATTTTAACTATATGACTCTCACATCATACTATCACTTTTAAATAATTAAAACAAAAGCACATTACAAATAAAATACAGAACAACAATAACTAAAAAGGGAACACATAATAAAAACACACATATGCCTCTATGGTCACAATAATGGAAATCCCCCATGGAAAAACCTAACTAAACACACAATCAAACACGGTTGCCATGGTGACCTTGTTGATTTCTGGCTGAATTCAATATGGTTAGTCTCTAGTCACCCAACATTGTTGTGATTTTAACTTGCAAAATGCAAAATACCTCCTTCGGCCTCATGGCCATATCAGAACATCTAAATGATATATAAACATTAGATCCAAATCACAACAATATCAAGATTCAATATTTATGATTAAAATTTAATTTGCAGAACGATATCATCATCAATAGATTTCTATACTAGAGCTATTCATAATAATCAATGTCACATGTCTAAAATTAACATCAATAACTGTCCATGTCAACTAGTATATCATTATCCACATAATAATAAAAATGTCTCAATGATCCTCAAGCACAATAACTGAATCCAGATCAATATTAATCCATAGTCTAACATCTAACCATCATGCTAATCAAAACATATTAATGTCCATAATAATCCATGAGCTAGTATATACACATCCTGTTACATCAAAATATAATAATATCCAAAATATGATCAATAGAGTCAGGATCAGTATCTAAATAGTGTCAAAGGGAAGTGGGCACTACATCCCCCTCCCCTTAAACTAGACTTCCTCCTAGAAGTCACTGGAAAAAATGTGGAAACTGCACTCGTGCACGATCAATCTCTCTCGCCTCGAAGGCCCAGGGTCCTACGATTGATGATACGGATGGGCTCCACCATCACCTATCCCTGATCCTACACCTGTAATGATGTCTAATCCAGCACATGAGAAGGATCTGTGATGTATCTCCTAAGAACAGAAACATGAAACACATCATGTACGCGAGACAAGCTAGGTGGCAATGCTAGACGGTAAGCCAAGCGGGTGATACACTCCGGGATGTCAAAAGGTCCAACGAACCGAGGGGCTAACTTAGAACCTTTTTCATAATGGATCGGGCTCTTATGTGGCCTAACACGAAGGAAAACCTTCACGCCCACATCAAAATTACGCTCGGTTCTATCTTTGATCAGTGTACTTATTTTGCCTATCTGTGCCTCCTGATCTCTGCCGATCAACACTACTGTTGCTCCATGTCCTGCAAAAGAGCTGGTCAAGAGATACTCTATCTTCCAACTGTCCCCAGCTAAGGGGTGTCTGCACTCCCTACCATATAAGGCTGAAAAGGAGACATGCCTATAGAACTGTGGAAATTATTATTGTAGGAAAATTCCACAAGATACAGATACTCCTCCCACTTAGACTGCTGATCCATCACGTACATCCTGAGCATATCCTCCAAAATATGATTCACCCTCTCAGTCTGTCCATCCGTCTCAGGGTGATAAGCTGTGTTGAAGTTAATCTTCATCCTGAGAACATACTGCATGGTGGTCCAGAAATGAGAAGTGTACAAAGGATCGCAGTCACAAATGATCTTCCGTGGAATCCCGTGCAACTTGACAATCTCATCCAAGTAAACACGTGCCACTACACTAGCTTTATAGGTGGTCTTTACCAGGAGAAAAGTGAGCTAATTTTGTCAATTTATCAACCGTGACCATGATGGCGTCATGGTGATATCTCGACATCGGTAATCCAACAATGAAATCCATGGAAATGGTGTCCCATTTCCACTCTAGTATAACATGAGGATATAGAAGGCTAGCTGGATGTTGATGCCTAGATTTCACTTTCTATCACTCTAAACTTGAATGACACAAACTGATCCATGTCCCCTGTAAAGTCCTCTCTAGTTATATAATTGACTCGAGGTGGCGTTCATCTTCTTTACCCAGGATGGGCTGAATAGGGTGCACGATGTGCCTCTGTCAAGATGTCTGCCTCAAGCCTCTATCTCTAGGAACATAAATCTGACCTCGTGCATGAGAATACCATCTACCTCTAGTGATAAACCATCAAATTTCCCCTCGAGGGTCTCGGGACTTAATCTCTGCTCGGGTTGCAATGTAGAAACTATCAAGAGGAAGGCTGCTTTGTAGGATCTTGCTCCATAAATCTGTGCTCCTTTGAAGTAGCCATGCTCAAATGCATCCGTCTCACCGAGAGCATTTTGCAACCACATTCTCCTTCCCCTTCACATGCTCTATCTCCATGTCGTGCTCACAAAGCAACTCCATCAATGTCTCGCGAGCATTTAGATTGGGCTTCATCAAAAGGTGGCGAAGACTCAAATGATCTCGTCACGAGTATGAATCTCGACCAAGAAGAAAGCTGTCTCCATCAAACTAAAGCATGCACAACTCGCAAGCTCAAGATCATCGGTGGGATAATCAAGCCGTGATCCTTGAGTTTGCGAGACTCAAAAGCTACAACTCTGCTCTCTGCATAAGAACACCTCCAAGGCCAACAAAGCATCATGCATGCATACAAAGAACTCACCATGTGGATCGACACTACAAGAATGGGTCTTTGTAGTGAGATATTCCTTGATTTCTGAAGGCCTTCTCACACCTGTCTAACCAAACAAATTTCTTCCCTTTCCGCTGAAGGGAAGTGATGGGGTGTGCTATCTGAGAGAAGTCCTACACAAATCTCCTGTAATACCCTGCTAACCCCATGAAGCTGCGCACCTCTATCACTGTAGTGGGTACTGGCCAATCCATAATGGATCTAATCTTGGAAGGATTGACTATGATTCCTTCACCTAAGATGATATGGCCCAAATCTTGAATCTTTGGTGAAAGAAAGCATACTTCTCCAAGTTCTGTAAAGCTACTCTCACGAAGACACTTTGAAGAACTGTGAAGGTGCCCCTCATGCTCCTCACACGTACGTGAGTAAATCGAGGATGTTATCAACAAAAATGAGCACGAAGTGATCTAAAAATGTCTGAATACCCCATTCATCAAAATCATGAATCTTTGCCGGGGCATTCGTCAAACCAAAGGGCACCACCGTGAACTCATAGTGCCCATACGTTGTCTGCTAAAAGTCTTATGGATGTCTGTCTCGTAATCCTCAGCCCGATGGTACCGGACTTGAGAAAAATCTTAGAGAACACCGTGGCTCCTTCATTTGATCAAACAAGTAATCCATGCGAGGAAGAGGATAACGATTCTTGATCTTTACCTTATTCAAATTTGGCGGTAGTCTATGCACAACTGTAAGGATCCATCATTCTTCTTAACAAAAATAACTCACCGCACCAAGGGGATACACTAGGATGGATAAGGCCTTTTCTAAAAGGCCTTCCATTTGCAACTTAAGCTCATAGAGCTCTAGGGTGGTCATCGATAAGGAGCTCGTGAGATAGGCTCTGCTCCCTGGAACCAGATCAATATGGAAATCAATCTCACGTGGGGTGGCATCCCAGTAGCTCCTTGGGAAATCATCTCGTATACTCTCTCAAAATGGGATGGTCATCTAGCGATGGCCCACTACACCCATCCTCTGCCCGGTCTTTGAATTTGACTACATACATCTGAAAACCCCATCATACACACTTTGCTTGAGCTGCATAGTAGAGATAGTGTGAATAAAAACAAGTCTCGACCCGAGAAATCACCGAATCAACTCCAAGATCATCTACAAAAGATATAGTTTTATGATAGTAATCCATCCGGCCCTATGTACGAGATAACCAATCCATGCCTAAAATGACTCCATATGAGCCCAAAGGAAGTACGCAGAGATCGAAGTGGTGGTGAAAGGTCCCAAGTTAACAAAACACTCCTTTACTAAGGATTCTATCGAGACTTTGGCTCGAAGCCATCTCGACATCCCAAATATGACCACTGTCTATGACCACCAGCTGCATCGCTCTACTATGGATGGTGTAATAAATGAATCGGAAGAACCGGAGTCAAACAATATGGAGGTAGGAACACCTCCGATACTACCTAGGGTCTCAATGACCGTGCTCTGTTGCTCGGCTGGTAGTTCTCAACTTTGTGTAGATCCTGTGACTCAGTCCCATGTCTCTAGCTGTAGGCTCTGAGATGGGTGCCTTACCCTTATTAGGGTTACGGGAAATCTCTCCAAAAGTGTCCGCTTACTCCACACAAGCAACCACACGATGCCCTCAAAATTGTAGCACCACCAGAAGGTGCCCTAGAGGTAGGTGTTGTGGATCCTAATGATCCAGCTATAGTCTATTATGGCCTCTATGGTCGAGCTCCTACCGACTGAGCTCTAGCTCCACCCTGTGTCTTGGTGGGTCCCCTAGAGGAGGCCCCATACTGTGACCTCTCTTTGCATCAGCTCTCGAGGAGGCCTCTGGCTCTTTGTGGTATGAAAGATGATTGCGAAGAATGTTGACCACCACGAGGAAGAGGAGATGACCCCCTCGATCTACTATCCTGTATTTCTGCTGAATACGGCTCTGACCTAGTCTCTAGCCTCTTTGGGTTTTACTCGAGTCTCCTCTGCAATGTAGGCCTTCTCAAAAGCCTCTGCTAACGTCTGTGGGTAGTGGATCGAAGCTGCACCTCCAATGTCTTTATTAAGGCCCTGGATGAACTGTGGATCTGCACTGCTCATCCTACATGTAATCAACATACGAAGTAGGTCAGAACCTACTCTCATACTCGGCCAATATAAGGGAAGCTGTCAAAGGTCATGGAACTCATCAATCCTCTCTTGTATGAATCTGCTTGTGGCAAGTATCTGCTCCTAAATCTCTCCTCAAACAACTCCCAAGTGATTGTCTCTGAATCTATATGGAGCTTCTGCTCCTCTGTCCTCCACCATACTCTAGCTCCATCCTTCAAGTAGATGGATGGCAACATGAGCTTTTGTGTTGCTAGAACAAGGAAAAACTTAAAGCAACCGCTCAAGATAACCAGCCAGGACCTCGCTTGGAAACCACCTTTATCTCTGAATAATGTGAGGGCTAAGCTTTAGGATCTCCTAATATGATCCTTGTTTGGGTTTGACCCTCACGGGCCTCTCTCGCCTTCTGTCCCCGAGCCTAGGGCTCGAGACCTCTCTCTCTATCCTAAAATATGGTCACCATGTCCCCTCAAAGGAGACTCTGCTCTAGCTGACTCTCCATGAAAATTCTCTCCTCCATCTTCCTCACCATGTGGAGGAGGTGCATGTCCCTCAATGGAAGTATCTCTATCCTATCTGCCCGAGTGCCCTCCTACTGATCCTCCGTGTAAGGTGGCATTAACATCCTGGAGGGTCTGTAAAATCTGTGGTAGGATAGCTGCTAAACCCTAGTCTAGTGGTGGTGGTGGCGGTGGTGGAGGTGGTGGTGGTGGTGACTCGACCTCTCGTGACGCGTTCCCGCTTCGTCCGAGCTTCTGCGTAGACCAAAGTGGGAGTTAGTTCATTACCTTGAGTTTTCTTCAGTTTTCTAAGTTTACTAACATGTTCATTTTTTCAATTTGTTTTGTTTTCTAGATTATCAATTTGCTAGTTTTAGGTTTCAAGTCTCAATTTTTCTAGTGTGCCCAATGGTCCAAGCTTTTGAACCACTACTTTGATACCAAGTGTAATGCCTGCTTCAACTACCACTTGAGACCAAGAAACAAACTAGGAAAATTATGGAATAATTTTTTTGTAAGAAGGGTTTACAAACAAGTAGCAAGATACTAGTTTGAAACCAATAGGTTCTGGAATAGATTCTAATTAACCAAACACAATATTTCCATCTTTATCTTATAACAAGTTTGCAAGGTTCCAATTTGGGGTTCAAGTTTTACTAAGGTTCAGGAGAAATTTATCGCGGGCATGCTCTCTATCAAGCCCTGAAATTCAAATATATTTTTCACACACTTAGAATTATAAAAATTTCCTTATCTAGGCTCATTAGATAGGAAATTTCCTCACCTTTCCAACCATATAAAGAAGTCCTCCTAATTCCTTGTAAAACTTAAGTTATGGCCAGCAGCAGAGTTTTAGGGGAAAATTTTCCCTTAGAGGTCTACGGGGATAAGGAGAAAATTGGGAAAATTTTCCCAAATGCCACATGTCATCACATGATTCATTCAGGCTAGCGGGTCATGGGGAAACATTTGAAATTTTTCCCAAAACCAAAGTCTCAATTTTCCAAAGGAAAATTTTCCTCCATGCCTCCGCACTTGCTCAAATGGCCACGTGGCGCTTTGTGATTCGCCGCGGGCCGGCGGAGGAAAAAGAGAAATTTTTCCAAAAGGAAAAAAAGGTTAAGTTTTCCATTTTGATCCGCGCACACCCCCCTGCCATGTGTCAGCACATGATTGGTTGGGGATGCGGGTTTGCGGGAAAAATTGTGAAAATTTTCCCAAGGCAAAATTTTCAAAAAGTTAAGTTTTTAATAATGGCCTGCCCCTCCAAGGTGCCATGTGGAAACTTCTGATAGGATGAGAGGGTGGCGGGGCCGCGGAAATTTTTAGGAAATTTTTCCAAAGTTCAAAATTTAAATTTTTCTAAGGTCGAATTATTTCATTTTTGGTTTGGGATGGCCATTTTGAAGTAAAACTTCAAATGGCCATAACTTTTGATAGGAAGCTCCATTTTTGGTAAACTTGGACTTTCCGGAAAGCTCTCGGAGTCCTATTTGCACAAAAATCATCAATTTTAGAATTTGATAATGTTTTAAGGGTCAATTTTAATAAATAGATCTGCAGGGTTTGTAATTTAAGACTGACAATTTTTATAACTTTTAAGTTTTGTTCAATTTGATTTCTTTTCTCCTCAACATGCAACCAGAACATGAAGGGATGGTCTAGGATAAGTTTAATATTGTTTCCAAGATTCAATTCGTTGATTTCTTTCCCATTTGCATTTTTACATCTTTTGACAGAATTCAAATTATGCAAGTATAATTTCTAGTTTTGAAGGGGATCTTGTTGTTCATTTTAATTGCTGAGTGCCACAAGGTTTCTTATACATTAGTACATCTTAATTTCATTAAATCATTCCTTAATTTTAGTCATAACTCAAAACTATACATCAGTTGCATTATTTATTTTTATTTTTTTAAAAACCGAGTTACAATTTAAAACAGAGTTATTTCTTGCACGAGTTTACAATTTAATATGCAGATTTCAATTAAGGGAAAACATACCAATTTCCTCTCTCGGTCATCAAATTGATTCAACACACACTTACATTCAAAATGCAAAGTGGATTTCAATTCTAAGACCTAATTCAAAGTATCAAATTTCGTCAGTTTCATTTATACGTACTCTCTTTTCTAAAACAACGTTTGCATGATATAACAGTCCTTAAAATTTACAACACAACAATGAAATTGAACAAGGAACATGATTCTTTCATTGATTTCAAACAAAACATTACAATTTAACTCCCTTCCAGTTGATTGAATTTTCCATTTTCAATTTCCAAAAGGATACAAGTATATCATTTCAATTTCATTTCTTTACAAGTAAAACAGAGAATTACAATTCTTCTCTACATTCCTCAAATTTGATTACATCTTTCAATAACAAGGTAAACATCTCACATATATATTTCAATTACATTCATCCACTCGAGGTGGGTGGGGTTACATTAAAATTTCTCAAATGGTGATTGTCAAACTGTATTCTTCTTTCTCCAAACAGCAACTTGCTGATTTCGTCATTCTTGCAATTTGAATCACAACAAGGAAGGGGAAAGGCAACACTCTCCACCCAACCAAGATACCCAATGGGAAAATAGAATCCATCTTTCCCCATTGGCCCCCGAGCCCCAACCATATTGAAATGGAGCATGATAATTCAACACATGGCAACATGGCTTCTTCACATACAAGCATAAATTCACAAACACAAATAAACACAAAGCAAGAGGATGTAGTTCTCAACTACAACAATCAATTCCAAACAAAACAAAGGCTCCTTCTCCAAGCAAGCAAGCCAAGCAAGAGAAAGAACTATGGAGGTCTCCTTATGCCTCCCAAGTTGAATTTTGGGCATCCACCAAGAGCAAACTGCCAAGATCATAGCAATCCCATAAACCTTATAACTCCTCAACCCCTCCTTATCCCTCCTCCTAATTTATCCCTTATACCTCCCCAAAAGTAGGAAATGCAAGTAATTTCCTTTCCTAGGTGGATCCCAAACCAACATTCCCTCCAAGAAAAATAACAATCACAAATCCCTTATCCCTCCTCGATAAACCTTATAGTCTTCTCTCCACACCATGCCCTAAGCATTCTACCCATCCCTCTAAGAATTGCAAACACAAATACATTCAAAATTCATGCTAAAAGAGGAAACAACAGCAATATTAAAAAGTGTGAGCCTACCTCTCCATGATATAGACTTGCTCGAAAACAATGAGTCTTTATTTCACCAAAAACCAGTCCCAAATTAGCAAGGTAAATGTATGCACAAGCAAATCCACTTCTTCCACCAAGCAAGCTCCAAAATGCAATAGAAATTTTTACCCAAGAGTGAAATCTCCAACCTTCAACAACCTCAAAATGAGGAGGAATTTCAATTTTTAAAGGAGATGGAGGGAGAGGATGATGTGGATTCCAAGTGGGATGCCACATCATTGTTCCTCATCCCAAGAGCATTCAACATCAAGGAAAAATAAATCATAATAAATGAAAATGACAAAATTACTTACATACACAATGTAGCCCATACCCCAAAAGAAATGCATTTAAATTTTGTAAGACAAGTGCAATCAATAATTACACAAAAACATGTCAAAATGCAATAAAATAATCTGATTTTGACTCCAAATTAATAGGCATGGTTGGTGGAGGATTTTGAGAGGTGTGAGACAAGTTTAACTTGTCCCACAAGCCTCCAAATTTGTCCTCCAAGTTCAAATTCGAATTTCAAAGAGGAAGGAGTGTTTGACCTTCCAAAATCAGCCTTACAACCTCTTACACAATCTATCACTTCACTTACACAACCCATACTTGGTAACTTACACACTCTTTTAAAATGCATTTATGTTTTTACAAAATTTAGATACAACCATATATTTAATTACCATATGGTTATAAAATATATAAATAAATTTTATTTTCAACCAAGACAATAACATTTAATTTCACCTTCCACATCCTATTTAATTTAATTAAATTTTAACTATATGACTCTCACATCATACTATCACTTTTAAATAATTAAAACAAAAGCACATTACAAATAAAATACACACAACAATAATTAAAAAGTAAAACTTAATAAAAACACATATATGCCCCTATTGTCACAATAATGGAAATCCCCCATGGGAAATCCTAACTAAACACACAATCAAACATAGTTGCCATGGTGACTTTGTTGATTTCACATCGAATTTCAATATGGTTAGTCTCTAGTCCCCCAACATTGTTGTGATTTTAACCTGAAAAATGCAAAATACCTCCTTTGGCCTCGTGGTCATATCGAACATCTAAATTATATATAAACATTAGATCCAAATCACAACAATATCAAGATTCAATATTTATCATTAAAATTCAATTTGTAACTATATCATCATCCAATGGATTTCTATATTAGAGCTATTCATAATAATCAATGTCACATGTCTAAAATTAATATCAATAACTTTTCCATGTCAACTATTATATCATTATCCACATAATAATAAAAATGTCTCAATGATCCTCAAGCACAATAAATAAATCCAGATCAATATTAATCCATAGTCTAACATCTAACCATCATGCTAATCAAAACATATTAATGTCCATAATAATCCATGAGCTAGCATATACACATCCTGTTACATCAAAATATAATAATATCCAAAATATGATCAATAAGTCGGGATTAGTATGTAAACAGTGTCAAAGGGAAGTGGGCACTACATGCGCCCATAGCCTACGACTTGGGCATGAATTTTCACATGTCGACACTTTGTGTTGTGCTTTGAGTTGCGCCTTGGGTGCAAATTTTCACATGTCGACACTTTGTGTTGTGCACACCTACAGCATGCGCCTTGGGTGTAAATTTTCACATGTTGACATTTTGTGTTGTGCGCCTCCGGCCTGTGCCTTGGACATGAATTTTTACAAGTTGACAATTTGTGTTGTGCTCCCCACTGCTGCGCCTTGGGTGCGTATTTTTTCATGTCGTCACTTTTTGTTGTGTGACCTGACTGCGCGCTTGGGTGTAAATTTTCAAATTTCAACACTTTGTGTTGTGCTCTTTGACTGCGCCTTTGGCGTAAATTTTCACATGTTGACACTTTGTGTTATGTGCCACCACCGTGCGCCTTGGGTGCATATTTTCACATGTCCTCACTTTTTGTTGTGCACCCCTAGCCTGTGCCTTGGTCATGAATTTTTTCATGTCGACACTTTGTGTTGTGCACCCCCAGCCTGCGCCTTGGGCATGAATTTATGCATGTCGACACTTTGTGTTGTACGCCCGGCTGACTGCACCTTGGGCCTGAATTTTCACATGTCAACACTTTGTGTTGTGTGACCCCAACCTCCACCTTGGGTGTGAATTTTCACATGTTAAAACTTTGTGTTGTGTGCCCCCATCCTGCGCCTTGGTTGCAAATTTTCACATGTCGACAGTTTGTGTTGTGCGGCCTCACTCGCGCCTTGGGTGCATATTTTCTCATGTCGACACTTTTTGTTGTGCGCCCTGCACTGTGCCTTGGGCATGAATTTTCACATGTCGACAATTTGTGTTGTGTGCCACAGCCGCGCCTTGGGCATGAATTTCTACATGTCGACACTTTGTGTTGTGCACTTGACTGCGCCTTGCGCGTAAATTTTCGCATGTCGACACTTTGTGTTGTCTGGTGACTGCGCCTTAGGCATGAATTTTCACATGTCAACAATTTGTGTTGTGTGCCCCACTGCACCCGTGCCTTGGGCAAAAATTATCACATGTTGACACTCTGTGTTTTGTGCCCCTGAACTTGCACCATGGGTGTAAATTTTCACATGTCGATGATTTGTGTTGTGCACCCCCACCCTTTGCCTTTGTCATGAATTTTCACATGTCAACACTTTGTGTTGTGCACCCCCAACCTACGCCTTGGGTGTGAATTTTTGCATGGAAAAATTTGTGTTGTGCACCCCAAGTGTATGCCTTGGGCATGAATTTTCGCATGTCGACACTTTGTGTTGTGCGCACTTGACTGTGCCTTAGGCGCAGAATTTTCACATGTCGAAAATTTGTGTTGTGTTCCCTGAGCTTCCGCCTTGGGTGTAAATTTTCACATGTTGACACTTTGTGTTGTGCGCCCCTAGCCTGGGCCTTGGGCACAAATTTTCACATGTCGACAGGTTTGTGTTGTGCGCCCCCACTGTTCCTTGGGCATGAATTTTTGTATGTCGACACTTTTTGTTATGCGCTGACCTACGCCTTGGGCACAAATTTTCACATGTCGACACTTTGTGTTGTGCGCCCCAGCCTGCGCCTTGGGCACAAATTTTCACATGTCGACACATTGTGTTGTGTGCCCCTAGCCTACGCCTTGGGACAAAAATTTTGAATGTCGACACTTTGTGTTGTGCGCTCATGAATTTTCACATGTCAACACTTTGTGTTGTGTGCCCATGCCTACGCCTTGGGCACGAATTTTAACATGTCGACACGTTGTGTTGTGCACCTCGAACCTGCACCTTGCATGTGAATTTTTACATGTCGACACTTTGTGTTGTGCACCCGCAGCCTACGCCTTGGGCATGAATTTTTGCATGTCGACACTTTGTGTTATGCTCCCCCAGCCTGCACCTTGGGCACAAATTTTCGCATGTTGAAACTTTGTGCTATACGCCCCCAGCTTGTGCATTGGGTGAGAATTTTTACATGTCGAAACTTTGTGTTGTGCGCCCTGACCTATGCTTTGAGTGCAAATTTCCGCATGTCGACATGTTGTGTTATGCACCTCCACTGTGCCTTGGGAATGAATTTTCAAATGTCAACACTTTGTGTTGTGTGCCCAAGCTTTGTGCCTTGGGCTCAATTTTTACATTTGTCACTTTTTTGTTACGAGCCCCTAGCTTTATGCCTTGGGTGCGAATTTTTACATGTCTAAACTTTGTGTTGTGCGCCCCCATCCCGCGCGCCTTGGGTGTGAATTTTTGAATGTTGACACTTTGTGTGTGTGCCTGACCTACACCTTGGGCATGAATTTTAACATTTCGACACTTTGTGTTGTGTGCCCCTGACTGCGCTTGGGCACAAATTTTCACATGTTGACACTTTGTGTTTTATGCCCCCAACTTGTGCCTTGGGCACAAATTTTTGCATGTCGACACTTTGTGTTGTGCACACCTAGCCTATGCCTTGGGCGTGAATTTTTGCATGTCTAAACTTTGTGTTGTGCACCCCCATCCTGCGCCTTGGGCGTGAATTTTTGAATGTCGACACTTTGTGTTGTGTGCCCCAAACCTACACATTGGGCACAAATTTTAACATGTCGACACTTTGTGTTGTGCGCCCTGACCTGCTCCTTGGGCACAAATTTTGCATGTTGGCACTTTGTGTTTGTGCCCCTGACTTGTGCCTTGGGCACAAATTTTTGCATGTTGACACTTTGTGTTGTGCACCCTGACCTATGCCTTGTGTGTGAATTTTCGCATGTCTACACTTTGTGTTGTGCACACCTAGCTTGCGCCTTGTGGTCGTGAATTTTCACATGTCAACACTTTGTGTTGTGTGCCACAAACCTGCGACTTAGGCATTAATTTTCACATGTCGACACTTTGTGTTTTTTCCCCAACCGCACCTTAGGCGTGAATTTTCGCATATTGACACTTTGTGTTGTGCACCCCCATCCAGCACCTTGGGCATGGATTTTTACATGTTGAAACTTTATGTTGTGCACCTGCATCCTGTGCCTTGGGCACAAATTTTCTTATGTTGACACTTTGTGTTGCGTGCCCCCAACCTATTCCTTGGGTGTAAATTTTTGCATGTCGACACTTTGTGTTGTGTGCCCTGACTTGCACCTTGGGTGAAGATTTTTACATGTTGAAAATTTGTGTTGTGTGCCCCACCTATGCCTTGGATGCGAATTTTCGCATGTTGAAACTTTTTGTTGTGCGCCCGTGACCTATGCCTTGAGCAAGAATTTTCAGATGTCGACACTTTGTGTTATGCGCCGTAGCGTTAAGCCTTAGGCCTGAATTTTTGCATGTCAACACTTTGTGTTATGCAAAGCTTGCGCCTTGGGCGTGAATTTTCAAATGTCGACACTTTGTGTTGTGTGCCTGACTGCGCCTTGGGTGTGAATTTTTGGATGTCGACACTTTGTGTTGTGCGCCTGACTGCGCCTTGGGCATGAATTTTGCATGTCGACACTTTTTGTTGTTCACCCCAACTGCGCCTTTGGGCATGAATTTCCACATGCCAACACTTTTGTTGTGCACCCCAACTGTGCATGTGGCACAAATTTTCACATGTTGACACTTTGTGTTGTGCACCCCATCCCCTGTGCCTTGGGTGTGAACTTTTTTGTATGTCGACACTTTCTTTTTGCATCCCTGACCTCTGCCTTGGGTGTGAATTTTGCATGTCGACACTTTGTGTTGTGCGCCCCCAACTGTGGCTTGGGTGTGAACTTTACATGTCCACACTTTGTGTTATGCGCCCGCCTTCGCCTTGGGTGTGAATTTTTGCATGTCGACACTTTGTGTTGTTCACCACCACTGCGCCTTAGGCATGAATTTTCACATGTCGACACTTTGTGTTGTGTGCCCCAATCTCCACCTTGGGCATGAATTTTCACATGTCAACACTTTGTGTTGTGCACCCTGACTGCGCTTTGTGGAGACAAATTTTCACATGTTGACACTTTGTGTTGTGTGCCCCTGACTGTGCCTTGGGTATGAATTTTCAAATGTAGACACTTTGTGTTGTGCACTGACTTGCGCCGTGGGCGTGAATTTTTGCATGTCGACACTTTGTGTTGTGCGCCCCTGACTGCGCCTTGGGCATGAATTTTCACATATCAACATTTTGTGTTGTGCACCCTGACTGCTGCGCATGTGGTGCAAATTTTCGCATGTTGACACTTTGTGTTGTGCACCCCTTTGACTGTGTGCCTTGGGTATGAATTTTTGTATGTTGACACTTTTTGTTTTGCATCCCCAACCTCTGCCTTGGGTGCAAATTTTTACCTATAGACACTTTGTGGTGTGCACCCTGACTGCGCCTTGGGTGTGAATTTTCAGATGTTGACACTTTGTGTTATGCACCCAGCCTGCGCCTTGGGTGTGAATTTTTGCATGTCGACACTTTGTGTTGTGCGCCCTGATCTACGCCTTGGGCAAAAATTATCACATGTTGACACTCTGTGTTGTGCACCCCACTTGCACCACTATGAGTGTAAATTTTCACATGTCGACACTTTGTGTTGTGCGCCCCCACCCTCCGCCTTTGGTGTGAATTTTCACATGTCGACACTTTATGTTTGGTCCCCTAGCTGCACCTTGTGCGTGAATTTTGCATGTCAACAATTTGTGTTGTACGCCACTAGCCTATGCCTTGGGCGTGAATTTTTACATGTCGACACTTTTGTTGTGTGCCCCTAACTGCGCCTTGGGAATAAATTTTTGCATGTCGACACTTTCTATTGTGTGTCCCAAACTGTGCCTTTGGCAAAAATTTTCACATATTGAAACTTTGTGTTTTTATGACTTGTTCTTGGGCATGAATTTTTGCATGTCGACAATTTGTGTTATGTGCCCCCAACTTTGTGCCTTGTGTGTATATATTTACTGAGTTCATCACTTTTTGTTATACGCCCTAGCCTATGCCTTGGGCAAGAATTTTCATGTCGACACTTTGTGTTGTGCGCCCTAGCCTACACATTGGGCACAAATTTTTGCATGTCGACACTTTGTGTTGTGCGCCCCCAACCTATGCCTTGGGTGTGAATTTTCGCATGTCGACACTTTGTGTTATGTGCCCCTAACCTACGCCTTGGGCACAAATTTTCACATGTCGACACTTTGTGTTGTGCACCCCCCTGCTTGCCTTGGGTGTGAATTTTCGCATGTTGACACTTTGTGTTATGTGGCTGACCTGCTCCTTGGGCATAAATTTTTGCATGTCGACACTTTGTGTTGTGCACCCCAAGCCTATGCCTTGGGCACGAATTTTCAAATTTCGACACTTTGTGTTGTGCACCTCCAACCTGTGCCTTAGGCACAAATTTTCACATGTTGACACTTTGTGTTTTGCACCCCCAGCTTGTGCCTTGGGCACGAATTTTCACATGTCGACACTTTGTGTTGTGTGCCCCCACCTACGTCTTGGGTGCATATTTTCAGATGTCATCACTTTTTGTTGTGTGTCCTGACTGTGCTTTGGGCACAAATTTTTTCATGTCGACACTTTGTGTTGTGCGACTGACCAGACCAGTGCGCCTTGGGCACAAATTTTCACATGTGGAAACTTTGTGTTGTGCTGACACACTATGCCTTGGGTGCAAATTTTTGCATGTCGACACTTTGTGTTATGTACCCCTGACCTGCGCCTTGGGCATAAATTTTTGCATGTTGAGACTTTTTGTTGTGTGCCCCAAACTGTGCCTAGTTGGCATGAATTTTCACATGTCGACACTTTGTGTTGTGTGCCCCTAGCCTGCGCCTTGGGCACAAATTTTTGCATGTTGAAACTTTGCGTTTTGTGCTGACTTGTGCCATATGTGTGTGAATTTTCATATGTCGACACTTTGTGTTGTGCACCCCTGACCTATGCCTTGGCGTTAATTTTCACATGTCTAAAATTTGTGTTGTTCGTCCCTAGCCTACACCTTGGGTGCGAATTTTCACATGTAAACACTTTGTGTTGTGTGCCCCTAGCACTGTGACTTGGGCGTGAATTTTCACATGTCCACACTTTGTGTTTTGCCCCCACCTACACCTTGGGCGTGAATTTTCACATATTGACACTTTGTGTTTCATGCACCCCCATCCAGTAGCCTTGGAGCACGATTTTTGCATGTCGACATTTTGTGTTGTGCACTGACCTATGCCTTGGGCTAAAATTTTTGCATGTTGACACTTTGTGTTGTATGCCCTGACTTGTTCGTTGGGTGCAAATTTTTATATGTCATCACTTTGTGTTGTGCGCCCTGACTGCGCCTTGGGCATAGATTTTTACACGTTGACACTTTGTGTTGTGTGCTCCACTGTGCCTTGGGCACGAACTTTCGCATGTCAAGACTTTGTGTTGTGCGACCACAACCTATGCCTTGGGCAAGAATTTTCGCATGTCCACACTTTGTGTTATACGCCCCTAGCCTATGCCTTGGGGGCAAACTTTTGCATGTCGACACTTTGTGTTATGCGCCCTAAGACCGCACCTTTGGCACAAATTCTAAAATGTCGACACTTTGTGATGTTCACCCCACTGCAACTTTTGCATGATCTTTTTCATGTTGACACTTTGTGTTGTGCACCCCCAGCCTACACCTTGGGCGTGAATTTTCACATGTCGACACTTTGTGTTGTGTGCCCCTGCCTGCGCCTTGGGCCTGAATTTTCACATGTCAACACTTTGTGTTGTGTGACCCCAACCTCCACCTTGGGTGTGAATTTTCACATGTTAAAACTTTGTGTTGTGTGCCCCATCCTGCGCCTTGGTTGCAAATTTTCACATGTCGACAGGTTTGTGTTGTGTGCCTCACTGCGCCTTGGGTGCATATTTTCTCATGTCGACACTTTGTTTGTGCGCCCACCTGTGCCTTGGGCATAAATTTTCACATGTCGACACTTTGTATTGTGTGCCTGGCTGCGCCTTGGGCATGAATTTCTACATGTCGACACTTTGTGTTGTGCACCCTCGACCCTGCACTGCTTGGCGTAGAATTTTCGCATGTCGACACTTTGTGTTGTCTGAGCCCGACCCTGCGCCTTTAGGCATGAATTTTCACATGTCGACAATTTGTGTTGTGTGCCCCTGACTGTGCCTTGGGCAAAATTATCACATGTTGACACTCTATGTTTGTGCCCTGACTTGCACCATGGGTGTAAATTTTTACATGTCGATGATTTGTGTTGTGCACCCCCACCCTCTGCCTTTGTCATGAATTTTCACATGTCGACACTTTGTGTTGTGCACACCCCAACCTACGCCTTGGGTGTGAATTTTGCATGGAAAAATTTGTGTTGTGCGCCCAAGTGTATGCCTTGGGCATGAATTTTCGCATGTCGACACTTTGTGTTGTGCGCACCCACTGTGCCTTGGGCGCAGAATTTTCACATGTCGAAAATTTGTGTTGTGTTCCCTGAGCTTCCGCCTTGGGTGTAAATTTTCACATGTTGACACTTTGTGTTGTGTGCCCCAGCTTTGTGCCTTGGGCACAAATTTTCACATGTCGATAGTTTGTGTTGTGCGCCCCCCACTGTTCTTGGGCATGAATTTTTGTATGTCGACACTTTTTGTTATGCGCCCCTACGCCTTGGGCACAAATTTTCACATGTCGACATTTTGTGTTGTGCGCCTTGAAAGCCTTGCGCCTTGGGCACAAATTTTCACATGTCGACACATTGTGTTGTGTGCCCCTAGCCTACGCCTTGGGCAAAATTTTTGAATGTCGACACTTAGTGTTGTGCGCCCAAGACTTGCATCATGCGCATGAATTTTCACATGTCAACACTTTGTGTTGTGTGCCCATGCCTACGCCTTGGGCACGAATTTTAACATGTCGACACGTTGTGTTGTGCACCTCGAACTCTGCACCTTTCATGTGAATTTTTACATGTCGACACTTTGTGTTGTGCACCCCATGAGCCCACGCCTTTGGGCATGAATTTTTGCATGTCGACACTTTGTGTTATGCTCCCGACTGCACCTTGGGCACAAATTTTCGCATGTTGAAACTTTGTGTTTATCGCCCCAAACTTGTGCATTGGGTGAGAATTTTTACATGTCGAAACTTTGTGTTGTGCGCCCAAACCTATGCTTTGGGTGCAAATTTCCGCATGTCGACATGTTGTGTTATGCACCTCCACTGTGCCTTGGGAATGAATTTTCAAATGTCAACACTTTGTGTTGTGTGCCCAAGCTTGTGCCTTGGGCTCGAATTTTTACATTTTGTCACTTTTTGTTACGAGCCCCAGCCTATGCCTTGGGTGCGAATTTTTACATGTCTAAACTTTGTGTTGTGCGCCCCATCCTGCGCCTTGGGTGTGATTTTTGAATGTTGACACTTTGTGTTGTGTGACCTACACCTTGGGCATGAATTTTAACATTTCGACACTTTGTGTGTTGTGCCCCCAAACTGCACTTAGGCTGGGCACAAATTTTCACATGTTGACACTTTGTGTTTTATGCCCCAACTTGTGCCTTGGGCACAAATTTTTGCATGTCGACACTTTGTGTTGTGCACACCCTGACCTATGCCTTGGGCGTGAATTTTTGCATGTCTAAACTTTGTGTTGTACACCCCATCCTGCGCTTGGGCATGAATTTTGAATGTCGACACTTTGTGTTGTGTGCCCCAAGCCTACACATTGGGCACAAATTTTAACATGTCGACACTTTGTGTTGTGCGCCCCCAGCCTGCGCCTTGGGCACAAATTTTTGCATGTTGACACTTTGTGTTTTGTGCCCCCAGCTTGTGCCTTGGGCACAAATTTTTGCATGTTGACACTTTGTGTTGTGCCCTGACCTATGCCTTGTGTGTGAATTTTCGCATGTCTACACTTTGTGTTGTGCACACCTAGCTTGCGCCTTGGTCGTGAATTTTCACATGTCAACACTTTGTGTTGTGTGCCCACCACTGCCTCGCGACTCAGGCGTTAATTTTCACATGTCGACACTTTGTGTTTTTCCCCAGACTGCACCTTGGGCGTGAATTTTCGCATATTGACACTTTGTGTTGTGCCCCCATCCCCACCTTGGGCATGGATTTTTACATGTTGAAACTTTATGTTGTGCACTGCCCCATCTGCACTGTGCCTTGGGCACAAATTTTCTTATGTTGACACTTTGTGTTGCGTGCCCCTGACCTATTGCTTGGGTGTAAATTTTGCATGTCGACACTTTGTGTTGTGTGCCCCGAACTTGCACCTTGGGTGAAGATTTTTACATGTTGAAAATTTGTGTTGTGTGCCCTGACCTATGCCTTGGATGCGAATTTTCGCATGTTGAAACTTTTGTTGTGCGCCTGACTATGCCTTGAGCAAGAATTTTCAGATGTCGACACTTTGTGTTATGCACCAGTAGCGTTCGCCTTCGGCACGAATTTTTGCATGTCAACACTTTGTGTTATGCGCCAAAGCCTGCGCCTTGGGCGTGAATTTTCAAATGTCGACACTTTGTGTTGTGTGCCCCTCACCCTGCGCCTTGGGTGTGAATTTTGGATGTCGACACTTTGTGTTGTGCGCCCTGAGCCTGCGCCTTGGGCATGAATTTTTGCATGTCGACACTTTTTGTTGTTCACCCCAAGCTCTGCGCCTTAGGCATGAATTTCCACATGCCAACACTTTTGTTGTGCACCCTGACTGTGCATGTGGCACAAATTTTCACATGTTGACACTTTGTGTTGTGCACCCCATCCATGTGCCTTGGGTGTGAATTTTTGTATGTCGACACTTTCTTTTTGCATCCCTGACCTCTACCTTGGGTGTGAATTTTTGCATGTCGACACTTTGTGTTGTTGTGCGCCCCAACCTGTGGGCTTGGGTGTGAACTTTTACATGTCCACACTTTGTGTTATGCGCCCCGCCTTCGCCTTGGGTGTGAATTTTTGCATGTCGACACTTTGTGTTGTTCACCACCAGCCTGCGCCTTAGGCATGAATTTTCACATGTCGACACTTTGTGTTGTGTGCCCCCAATCTGCACCTTGGGCATGAATTTTCACATGTCAACACTTTGTGTTGTGCACCCCCACCTAGCGCCTGTGGAGCAAATTTTCACATGTTGACACTTTGTGTTGTGTGCCCCACTGTGCCTTGGGTATGAATTTTCAAATGTAGACACTTTTGTTGTTGTGCCCAGACTTGCGCCATGGGCGTGAATTTTTGCATGTCGACACTTTGTGTTGTGCGCCCCCTGCCTGCGCCTTGGGCATGAATTTTCACATGTCAACACTTTGTGTTGTGTGCCCCTAACTTTGCGCATGTGGTGCAATTTTTTAGCATGTTGACACTTTTGTTTGTGCACCCTCAAGCACTGTGCCTTGGGTATGAATTTTTGTATGTTGACACTTTTGTTTTCATCCCCGACCTCTCGCCTTGGGTGCAAATTTTTACCTATCGACACTTTGTGGTGTGCCTGACCTGCGCCTTGGGTGTGAATTTTCAGATGTTGACACTTTGTGTTATGCCCTGACTGCGCCATGGGCGTGAATTTTTGCATGTCGACACTTTGTGTTGTGCTTTGATCCTTGCCTTGGGCAAAATTATCATATGTTGACACTCTGTGTTGTGCGCACCCCTGACTTGCACCACGCAGTGTAAATTTTCACATGTCGACACTTTGTGTTGTGCGCCCCACCCTCCGCCTTTGGTGCGAATTTTCACATGTCGACACTTTATGTTGTGGTCCCCTAGCCTACACCTTGTGCGTGAATTTTCGCATGTCAACACTTTGTGTTCTACGCCTCTAGCCTATGCCTTGGGCGTGAATTTTTACATGTCGACACTTTTTGTTGTGTGCCCCACACTGCGCCTTTAGGAATAAATTTTTGCATGTCAACACTTTCTATTTGTGTCCCAGGCTGTGCCTTTGGCAAAAATTTTCACATATTGAAACTTTGTGTTTTATGCCCTGACTTGTTCCTTGGGCATGAATTTTTGCATGTCGACAATTTGTGTTATGTGCCCCTGAACCTGTGCCTTACGTGTATATATTTACAGTTCATCACTTTTTGTTATACGCCCCTAGCCTATGCCTTGGGCAAGAATTTTTCATGTCGACACTTTGTGTTGTGCACCTGACTTACATTGGGCACAAATTTTTGCATGTCGACACTTTGTGTTGTGCGCCCCCAACCTATGCCTTGGGTGTGAATTTTCGCATGTCGACACTTTGTGTTATGTGCCCCCAGCCTACGCCTTGGGCACAAATTTTCACATGTCGACACTTTGTGTTGTGCACCCCACTGCGCTGGGTGTGAATTTTCGCATGTTGACACTTTGTGTTGTGTGCCCCACCCTGCTCCTTGGGCATAAATTTTTGCATGTCGACACTTTGTGTTTGCACCCCAAGCCTATGCCTTGGGCGAATTTTCAAATTTTGACACTTTGTGTTGTGCACCTCCAACTGTGCCTTAGGCACAAATTTTCACATGTTGACACTTTGTGTTTTGCACCCCAAGCTTGTGCCTTGGGCACGAATTTTCACATGTCGACAGTTTGTGTTGTGCCCCCTGACCTACGTCTTGGGTGCATATTTTCAGATGTCATCACTTTTTGTTGTGTGCCCCTGCACTGTGCTTTGGGCACAAATTTTTTCATGTCGACACTTTGTGTTGTGCGGCTGACCTACAAGTGCCTTGGGCACAAATTTTCACATGTGGACACTTTGTGTTGTGCCCCCCACCAAGGTGCCTTGGGTGCAAATTTTGCATGTCGACACTTTGTGTTATGTACCCCCACTGCGCCTTGGGCATAAATTTTTGCATGTTGAGACTTTTTGTTGTGTGCCCCCAACCTGTGCCGTTGGCATGAATTTTCACATGTCAACACTTTGTGTTGTGTGCCCCCAGCCTGCGCCTTGGGCACAAATTTTTGCATGTTGAAACTTTGCGTTTTGTGCCCTGACTTGTGCCATATGTGTGAATTTTCATATGTCGACACTTTGTGTTGTGCACCCTTTGACCCTATGCCTTGGCGTTAATTTTCACATGTCTAAAATTTGTGTTGTTCGTCCCTAGCCTACACCTTGGGTGCGAATTTTCACGGGTAAACACTTTGTGTTGTGTGCCCCTAGCCTGTGACTTGGGCGTGAATTTTCACATGTCCACACTTTGTGTTTTTGCCCCACCTACACCTTGGGCGTGAATTTTCACATATTGACACTTTGTGTTGCACCCCATCCAGTATGCCTTGGGAACGAATTTTTTGCATGTCGACATTTTGTGTTGTGCACCCCCAACCTATGCCTTGGGCTAAAATTTTTGCATGTTGACACTTTGTTGTATGCCCCCTTGTTCGTTGGGTGCAAATTTTTATATGTCATCACTTTGTGTTGTGCGCCCCGACTGCGCCTTGGGCATAGATTTTTACACGTTGACACTTTGTGTTGTGTGCTCCCAGGCTGTGCTTGGGCACGAACTTTCGCATGTCAAGACTTTGTGTTGTGCGACCATAACCTATGCCTTGGGCACAAATTTTTGCATGTCGACACTTTGTGTTATGCGCCCCACTTTGTGCCTTGGTGGAATTTTTGCATGTCGACACTTTGTGTTATGCGCCTAAGCCTGCACCTTTGGCACAAATTCTAAAATGTCGACACTTTGTGATGTTCACCTGACCACCGCAACTTTTGCATGATCTTTTCATGTTGACACTTTGTGTTGTGCGCCCAAACCTACACCTTGGGCGTGAATTTTCACATGTCGACACTTTGTGTTGTGTGCCCCACTGTGCCTTGGGCCTGAATTTTCACATGTCAACACTTTGTGTTGTGTACCCCCATCCTGTACCTTAGGTGTGAATTTTCGCATGTCGACACTTTGTGTTGTGCGCCCCAAGCCTGCGCCTTGGGCACAAATTTTCACATGTCGACACTTTGTGTTGTGTGGCCTCAACCTATACCTTGGGTGCATAATTTTGCATGTCGACACTTTGTGTTGTGTGCCCCCGACCGTGCCTTGGGCATGAATTTTCGCATGTCAACAGTTTGTGTTGTGCGCCTCCAGCCTGCACCTTGGGCATGAATTTTTGCATGTCGACACTTTGTGTTGTGCACCCTGACCTGCGCCTTGGGCACAAATTTTCACATGTCGACACTTTGTGTTATGCGAGCCCAGCCTATGCCTTGGGCACGAATTTTCACATGTCGACACTTTGTGTTGTGCACCTTCAGACTGCGCCTTGGGCACAAATTATCACATGTTGACACTCTGTGTTGTGCTCCCCCAGCTTGCACCATGGGTGTAAATTTTCACATGTTGACACATTGTGTTGTGCGCCCCCACCCTCCGCCTTGGGCGCGAATTTTTGCATCTCGAAACTTTGTGTTGTGTGCCCCCACTGCGCCTTGTGCGTGAATTTTTACATGTCGACAATTTGTGTTGTAGGCACCCATCCTATGCCTTGGGCATGAATTTTCGCATGTTGACACTTTGTGTTGTGCGCCCCTAACTGCGCCCAGGCACTGATTTTCACATGTCGACACTTTGTGTTGTGTGTCCCGACCTGCGCCTTGAGCGTAAATTTTCACATGTTGACACTTTGTGTTGTGCACCCCTAGCCCAGTCTTGCCATGAGCACGAATTTTCGCATGTCGATAGTTTGTGTTGTGTGCCCCCAGCCTCCGCCTTGGGTGTATATTTTCGCATGTCATCACTTTTAGTTGTGCCCCCAGCCTATGCCTTGGGCACAAATTTTTGCATGTCGACACTTTGTGTTGTGCACCTCAGCCTGCGCTTGGGCGTGAATTTTTGCATGTTTACACTTTGTGTTGTGTGCCCCCAACCTGTGCCTTGGGCGTAAATTTTCACATGTCGACACTTTGTGTTGTGTACCCCTAGCCTGCACCTTGGGCAAAATTTTCACATGTCGACACTTTGTGTTGTGCGCCCCCAGCTTGCGCCATGGGCACGAATTTTCACATGTGGACACTTTGTGTATGTGCCCATGCCTACGCCTTGGGCACGAATTTTCACATGTTGACACTTTGTGTTGTGCACCCCGAACCTGCACCTTGCATGTAAATTTTTGCATGTTGAAACTTTGTGTTGTGCACCCCCAGCCTGCGCCTTGGGTGTGAATTTTCACATGTCGACACTTTGTGTTGTTAGCTTCACTGCGCCTTAGGTGCGAATTTTCCCATGTTGACACTTTGTGTTATGCGCCCTGACTGCGCCTTGGGCATAAATTTTCGCATGTTGACACTTTGTATTGTGCGCCCCCAGCTTGTGCGTTAGGAGAGAATTTTTGCATGTCGAAACTTTGTGTTGTATATGCGAATTTTCATATGTTGACACTTTGTGTTGTGCAGCCCCAACCTATGCCTTGGCGCAAATTTTTGCATGTCTATAATTTATGTTGTGCGCCCCACTCGCACCTTGGTCATTAATTTTTACATGTAAACACTTGGTGTTTTGTGCCTCACCCTGCGACTTGGGTGTGAGTTTTCACATGTTGACACTTTGTGTTTTGCACTGACCTACACCTTGGGTGTGAATTTTTGCATATTGACACTTTGTGTTGTGCACCCCCATCCAGCGCCTTCGGCATGAGTTTTTGCATGTTGACACTTTGTGTCACGCGCCCCCATCCTATGCCTTGGGCTTAATTTTTGCATGTTGACCCTTTGTGTTGTGTGCCCCAGACATGCGTTGGGAGAGAATTTTTGCATGTCGAAACTTTGTGTTGTGCGTCCCAACCCTATGCCTTGGCCGAGAATTTTCACATGTCGACACTTTGTGTTGTGCACCTCCACCTTCACCTTGGGCACTGTAATTTTTGCATGTCAACACTTTGTGTTATGTGCCCAAGCCTGCGCCTTGGGTGCAATTTTTCGATGTCAACACTTTGTGTTCTACGCCCCAGACCCTACGCCTTGGGTGCGAATTTTTGCATGTCGACAATTTTTGTTGTGTGCCCAACCTGCACCTTGGTCATAAATTTTTGCATGTTGACACTTTGTGTTGTGCCCCACTGTGCCTTGGGCACAAATTTTCACATGTTGACACTTTGAGTTTCATACTAGCTTGTGCCTTGGGCACAAATTTTTGCATGTCGACAGGTTTGTGTTGTGCACCTGACTGCGCCTTAGGTGCGTATTTTCACATGTCATCACTTTTTTATGCGCCCCCACCATGTGCCTTGGACATGAATTTTTCATGTCGACACTTTGTATTGTGAGCCCTGACTTGCACATTGGGCACAAATTTTTGCATGTAGACACTTTATGTTATGCGCCCCATCCCGCACCTTGGGTTCGAGTTTTCGCATGTCGACACTTTGTGTTATGTGCCCCCATCATGTGCCTTGGGTATTAATTTTTGCATGTCGACACTTTGTGTTGTGTGCCCTGACTTGTGCCTTTGGCACGAATCTTCACATGTCGACACTTTGTGTTGTGCGCCCTAGCCTCGCACTGCCTTGGGGCGTAAATTTTTCATGTTGAAACTTTGTGTTTGCACCCCCATCTTGTGCCATATGTGCCAATTTTCATATCTCGACACTTTGTGTTGTGCACCCCCAGCCTATGCCTTGGCGCGAATTTTTGCATGTCTATAATTTGTGTTGTGCGCCCCTAGCCTGCACCTTGGGCATGAATTTTTACATGTAAACACTTTGTGTTTTGTGCCCCATCCTGCGACTTGGGTGTGAATTTTCACATGTTGACACTTTTTGTTTTTGCCCCCATCCTACCCTTGTGTGTGAATTTTTGCATATTGACACTTTGTGTTGTGCATACCCATCCAGCGCCTTGGGCATGAATTTTCAGACGTCGAAACTTTGTGTTATGCACCCCACCTGTTCTTGGGCTCAAATTTCACATGTTGACGGTTTGTGTTGTGCGCCCCAGCGTGTGTGTTGGGAGAGAATTTTTGTACGTCGAAACTTTGTGTTGTGAGTCCCAACCCTATACCTTGGGTGAGAATTTTCACATGTCGACACTTTGTGTTGTGCACCTCTAGCCTTCACCTTGGGAATGAATTTTCACATGTCAACACTTTGTGTTATGTGCCCAAGCCTGCGCTATGGGTGCAAATTTTTGGATGTCAACACTTTGTGTTCTACGCTGACCCACCTTACAGGTGCAAATTTTTGCATGTCGACAATTTTTGTTGTGCGCCCTCACTGTGCCTTGGGCATAAATTTTTGCATGTCGACAATTTGTGTTGTGCGCTTTAACTGACTTGGGCACAAATTTTCACATGTTGACACTTTGTGTTTTGCGCCCCTGACTTGTGCCTTGGGCACAAATTTTCACATGTCGACAGGTTTGTGTTGTCTACCCCCAACACTGCGCGTTGGGTGCATATTTTCGCATGTCGTCACTTTTTTTTTATGCGTTCTGACGTGCCTTGGGCACGAATTTTTTCATGTCGACACTTTGTGTTGTGCGCCCCATCCCGCACATTGGGCACAAATTTTTACATGTAGACACTTTGTGTTATGCGCCCTAACTCGCGCCTTGGGTTCGAATTTTTGCATGTCGACACTTTGTGTTATGTACCCCATCATGTGCCTTGGGCATTAATTTTTACATGTCGACACCTTGTGTTGTGCGGCCCGCTTGCGCCTTTGGCACAAATTTTCACATATCAACACTTTGTGTTGTGCGCCTCTAACTTTGTGCCTTGGGCGCAAATTTTTGTATGTTGAAAGTTTGTGTTTTTGCCCCCATCTTGTGCCATATGTGTGAATTTTCATATGTCGACACTTTGTGTTGTGCACCCTGACCTATGCCTTGGCACGATTTTTGCATGTCTATAATTTGTGTTACGCACCCCCACTGTACCTTGGGCATGAATTTTTGCATGTAAACTAACACTTTGTGTTTTGTGCCCCTAACCTGCGACTTGGGTGTGAATTTTCACATGTTGGCACTTTGTGTTATGTGCCCTGACTGCACATGTGCCTTGGGTGTGAATTTTTGCATGTCGACACTTTGTGTTGTGCACCCTGACCTATGCCTTGGGCGAAGATTTTTCAATGTTGACACTTTGTGTTGTGCGCCCCTCACTGTGCCTTAAGGCGCGAATTTTTTCATGTCAAAAATTTGTGTTGTGCGACCCTAGCCTATGCCTTGGGAATGAATTTTCGCATGTCGACACTTTGTGTTGAGCACCCAAGCCTGCGCCTTTGGCGCGAATTCTAAAATGTCGACACTTTGTTATGTTCGCCCTCACGCTGTCTCGGGCGTGAATTTTTCATGTCGACACTTTGTGTTGTGCGCCCCCCAGTGTGTGCCTTGGGTGTGAATTTTCACATGTCAACACTTTGTGTTGTGTGCCCCCAGCCTGTGCCTTGGGTGCAAATTTTCACATGTTGACACTTTGTGTTTTGTACCTCCGGTTTGTGCCTTGGGCACGAATTTTTACATGTCAACAGCTTTGTGTCGTATGCCCTGACACTGCCTTAGGTGCGTATTTTCACATGTTGTCACTTTTTGTTATGCGTCCCCTGGGACTGTCCCTTGGGCATGAATTTTTCATGTCGACACTTTGTGTTGTGTGCCCCACCTACACATTGCGTATAAATTTTTTCATGTCGACACTTTTTGTTGTGCGCGCCAGAGCCTCGCGCCTTGGGTGTGAATTTTCACATGTCGACACTTTGTGTTATGTGCCCAAAGATGCGCCTTGGACATAAATTTTTTCACGTCGACACTTTGTGTTATGCCCCTCACTGTGCCTTTGGCACGAATTTTCACATGTCGACACTTTGTGTTGTGCACTGACTGCACAATGGCCTGGGCACAAATTTTTGCATGTTGAAACTTTGTGTTTTTTGCCTCACTTGTGCCATATGCGTTAAATTTCATATGTCGACACTTTGTCTTGTGCACCCCGAGTCTATGTCTTGGCGTGAATTTTGCATGTCTATAATTTGTGTTATGCACCCCTGATCGCACCTTGGGCTGAATTTTCGCATGTAAACACTTAGTGTTTTGTGCCCTAACTTTGTAACTTGGGCGTGAATTTTCACATGTCGACACTTTGTATTTTTCCCCATCCTACACCTTGGCGTGAATTTTCACATATTAACACTTTGTGTTGTGTACCCCATCCAACGCCTTGGGCATGAATTTTTCATGTCGACACTTTGTGTTGTGCACCCAGACTGTGCTTGGGCGAAGATTTTCAAAGTTGACACTTTGTGTTCTGTGCCCCTCACTGTGCCTTTGGCGCGAATTTTGGCATGTCAAAATTTGTGTTGTGTGAACCTAGCCTATGCCTTGGGCATGAATTTTCACATGTTGACACTTTGTGTTGTGCACCCAACTGTGCCTTTGGTGCGTATTCTAAAATGTCGACACTTTGTTATGTTAAGCCTGACTGTGCCTTGGGCGTGAATTTTCATGTCGACACTTTGTGTTGTGTGCCCCAAGATGTGCCTTGGGCGTGAATTTTCACATGTTGACACTTTGTGTTGTGTGCCACCCGCTGCGCCTTGGGTACAAATTTTCACATGTTGACACTTTGGGTTTTGCACCTCCAGTTTGTGCCTTGGGCACGAATTTTTACATGTCAACAGCTTTGTGTTGTGACGGCCTAGCAACTTTGTATGCCTTAGGTGCGTATTTTTGCATGTCGTCACTTTTTGTTGTGCGTCCTAGCACATGTGCCTTGGGAAGCGAATTTTTCATGTCGACACTTTGTGTTGTGTGCCCCTGACCTACACATTGGGTACAAATTTTTTGCATGTCGACACTTTGTGTTGTGCACTTTTGAGCCTGCACCTTGGGTGTGAATTTTCACATGTCGACACTTTGTGTTATGTGCCCCAAGATGCGCCTTGGACATAAATTTTTCATGTCGACACTTTGTGTTGTGTGCCCTAGCATGTGCAGCCTTTGGCACAAATTTTCACATGTCGACACTTTGTGTTGTGCACCTGACTTGCGCATTGGGCACAAATTTTTGCATGTTGAAACTTTGTGTTTGCGCCTTGACTTTTTTGCCATATGCATGAATTTTCATATGTCAACACTTTGTCTTGTGCACCCCAGGCCTATGCCTTGGCGTGAATTTTACATGTCTATAGTTTTGTTATGCACCCCAGTTTGCACCTTGGGCACGAATTTTTGCATGTAAACACTTTGTGTTTTGTGCCCCTAACTGCGACTTGGGTGTTAATTTTCACATGTCGACACTTTGTGTTATTGCCCCCATCCCTGCACTCTTGGGCGTGAATTTTAACATATTAACACTTTCTGTTGTCTACCCCCCATCCAACGCCTTGGGCATGAATTTTTGCATGTCGACACTTTTGTTGTGCACCCCACGGCTGTGCGCTTGGGCTAAAATTTTCACATGTTGACACTTTCTGTGTGTCCCCCCCACTGTGCCTTGGGTGTGAATTTTCACATATCGACACTTTGTGTTGTGTGCCCCTAACTGCGCTTGGGTGTAGATTTTTGAATGTTGACACGTTGTGTTGTCCTCCCAGACTCGTGCCTTGGGCGTGAAATTTCGCATGTCAAAACTTTCACATTTGTGTGACCCCAACTTATGCCTTGGGCATGAATTTTCACATGTCGACACTTTATGTTACGCGCCCCTAGCCTACACCTTGGGCGTGAATTTTTTCATGTCAACACTTTGTATTATGCTCCCAACCTTGCGCCTTTGGCACTGAATTCTAAAATGTCGACACTTTGTGATGTTTTCCCTGACCTCCGCCTTGGGCATGAATTTTGCATGTCGACACTTTGTGTTGTGTGCCCCACTGTGACTTGAGCCTAAATTTTCACATGTCAACACTTTGTGTTGTGCACCCCTGAGACTACACCTTGGTTACAAATTTTCACATGTCGACACTTTGTGTTGTGAATCCCCACTGCACCTTGGGCACAAATTTTCACATGTCGACACTTTGTGTTGTGCGGCCTTAGCCCTACGCCTTGGGTGCATATTTTCGCATGTCGACACTTTGTGTTGTGTGCCCCTAGCACATTCCTTGGGCATGAATTTTTGCATGTTGACACTTTCTGTTGTGCGCCGCCATCCTACGACATGGGCATGAATTTTTGCATGTCAACAATTTTTGTTTGTGCACCCCCATGACCTCTACGCCTTGGGCGTAAATTTTTTGCATGTCGACACTTTGTGTTGTGCAGGCGACCCAATATGCCTTGGGCACGATTTTCACATGTCGACACTTTGTGTTATGCACCCCTAGCCTATGCCTTGGGCACAAATTATCACATGTTGACACTCTGTGTTGTGCTCCCCACTTGCACCATGGGTGCAATTTTCACATGTCGACACTTTGGTTGTGTGCCCCCACCCCCCTGCCTTGGGTGTGAGTTTTCACATGTCGACACTTTGTGTTATGCACCCCGACTGCGCTTGTGCGTGAATTTTTCATGTCAACAATTTGTGTTGTGGGACCCCAGCCCTAAACCTTGCGCATGATATTTCACATGTTGACACTTTGTGTTGTGCACCCTAACTCGCGCAGGGGACGAATTTTCACATGTCGACACTTTGCGTTGACGCCTACAACCTGCACCTCCGAGAGTAAATTTTCACATGTTGACACTTTGTGTTGTGCACCCTGACTGTGCCATGGGCATGAATTTTCGCATGTCGACAGCTTTGTGTTGTGCGCCCACTGCTCGCCTTGGGTGTGTATTTTCCCATGTAATCACTTTTAGTTGTGCGCCTCACTGTGCCTTCTGGCACAAATTTTTTCATGTCAACACTTTGTGTTGGCACCCTAACTTTGTGCCCCCTAGCACAAATTTTTGCATGTCGACACTTTGTGTTGTGCGCCCTAGCTCCGCTTTGCCTTGGTCATGAATTTTCGCATGTCAACACTTTGTGTTGTGTGCCCTCAGCCTGCGCCTTGGGTAAAAATTTTCACATGTCGACACTATGTGTTGTGCACCCAGCTTGCGCCATGGGCATGAATTTTCACATGTGGACACTTTGTGTTGTGTGCCCATGCCTACGCTGGGCACAAATTTTCACATGTCGACACTTTGTATTGTGTGTCCCAAGCCTGCACCTTGCACGCAAATTTTAGCATGTCGACACTTTGTGTTGTGCACCTGACCTACACCTTCGCCATGAATTTTTGCATGTTGACACTTTGTGTTGTGCATCCCGGCCTGCGCATTGGGCGTGAATTTTCGCATGTTGACGGTTTGTGTTATTCAATCCCAGCCTCTGCGCCTTGCACGTGAATTTTCCCATGTCGACAATTTTTGTTGTGCGCCTTTCAGTTTGTGCCTTGGGCACAAATTTGCATGTTGAAACTTTGTGTTGTGCGCCCCGAGGTTGTCGTTGGGCTAGAATTTTCGCATGTCAAAACTTTGTGTTGGCGCCCCACCCTATACCTTGGGCATGAATTTTCACATGTTGACACTTTTGTTGTGCGCCTCCACCTATGCCTTGGGCACAAATTTTCACATGTCAACACTTTGGGTTGTGCGCCCAAGACTATGCCTTGGGTGTGAATTTTCGCATGTTGACACTTTGTGTTCTACACCCCAGCCTACACCTTGGGCATAAATTTTGCATGTCGACAATTTGTGTTTTGTGCCCACATCCCGTACCTTGGGCATGAAATTTTACATGTCGACACTTTGTGTTGTGTGCCCCTAGGCTACACCTTGGGCACAATTTTAACATGTCGACGGGTTTGTGTTGTGCCTCCTGACCCTACACTTTCGGGTGCAAATTTTTGCATGTTGACACTTTGTGTTTCAGACCTCTAGCTTGTGCCTTGCCTCGCCACAAATTTTGCATGTCGACACTTTGTGTTATGCGCCCCGGCTGCGCGTTGGGCACAAATTTTCACATGTCGACACTTTGTGCTAGCATGGCCTCACCGGCTTCTTCGCCTTGGCGCATATTTTCACATGTCGACACTTTGTGTTATACGCCCCCAGCCTATGCCTTGGGCATGAATTTTTGCATGTTGAAACTTTCTTTGTGTGCCACTAGCTCCGCGCCTTGGGCATGAATTTTTACATGTCGACACTTTGTGTTGTGCACCCACGGCTCACGCGCCTTTGGGTGCAAATTTTTGCATGTCAACACTTTGTGTTGTGCGAGCCTAAGCACCTACACCTTGGGTGCGAGATTTTCACACAAAGTACTCCCCGCCTGCACCTTGGGCACAAATTATCACATGTTGACACTCTATGTTGTGCTCCTAGATTGCACCATGGGTGCAAATTTTCACATGTCGACACTTTGTGTTGCACACCCCCACCCTCCT
>CM031240.1:1069885356-1069977975 GCA_018340775.1 Taxus wallichiana var. yunnanensis
ATCTCTAAAGAAACCCCAAAGGCTTTTGAAAATTTGATCAATGGACCATGTGATAAGAAATGAACAAGGTTTTCTTCTTTACATACATTAATTTGAAATAAACATGCAAACTAAGAAAATGAAGTTAATCTCTATTCTTTGAAAGCTTGAAATAATGAACCTAAGAGGATCTAAGCATTCAATTTATATGCTAAGAGAAAGAGATCTTCCCATTAATGGCTTGAGGCCAATGGATCTTCCTTTTACTCCATGTTAATACTATGAAATACAAAATCAAATTCTTTTAGCTCAAATGAAGAAGATGAAATATAATCTAAAGCCTAAACAAATTGTTATAATCTATGTTAGGAAGAAAGAGAATTCTTGGGAAATGAGGGAGGGGTATAGCCCTATTTATAGTTTTGGTTTGGAAGAAAAGGGAGATTTGGGTGCATGTGGGACAAAGGCTAAAGTCCAAAAAGAACTTTTAGCAAGTCAAAGTGTGATTTGATTATGTTTAAAGTATTTAACCTAGGTTAGACTAATTAATCTCTTAGAGAGTAATTAGGGTTCGGAAGGGTTTATGAAGGGCTTAACCAATCAACAAAGTGGATTGATAATCTAGGAGCTAATAGAAGTAAGCTAGAAGGGAATAAGAAGCTAATGTAGTTAGAACGAGGCTATAATGGCTGTTTGAATGGTTTACAAGAGGAAAAATGACCAAAAGGTGTCATGAGAGGGGGAGTTAGATAGGTCTAATTGGCGGTGTGCCACCAATTTTCAAATGGAAGAAGTGTTAGTGCACCATTAGAAATAATAGTATATAGATCAAACTACGGTGTCTACATTTGCCCCTCTTTGAGGTGACGTAAGCTACGTCACTTTAAAGAAAGTAGACAAATGCAAACAAGTAGAATTTTTTTGAAGGGGTAGAAGAAAAATTAATAGGATGAAGGATGACGAATGCCCCCTCGAGTGTCGATGGGGTGACGAAGAAACTCGATCGATGATTGAAAAGAAAACGAGAGAGAAGTGGATAGAGAAGATGAGAAACTTAGAAAAAAGGGATATTGAGCTATGTGCAAATCAATTGCTATCAATACTTAATCATCATAATGCTTAGAATCCTCCTCATGGGTCCTTATTAAAATGTGAGCATGTGAAAGCGTAAAATGACATGAAAAGCCAAGATACAAACAACCGTCTGTGCTAAAAATGACCAACTCCATGCAACATACATGAATGCAATGCAATACAAGAAATAAACAAAATCACCTAACAAGGAAATAAGTACAATCACACACACTTAAACCAACAACGTTTAAGATAGTTGCACAAATATTTTGTTATCAAGATGAAGTCCCAAATGTTCTGATAAATGACAAGGGTGAAGAATGATGCCCCAAGCAAGGTGTATTATGCAAGGGGAAAGATGGAGGACACTTGGGTCCTGCAAAAGCAATGTGCATGATGAAAACAATACCAGGTAACCGATAGTGCCCTAGAGTATAGATGAAGTAAACAACATAGCTTGTGTAGGTGATTGAAGATTTTGGTGATGCACGAGTCGTTGTTTCAAATGATTTGAAAATTTCAGCAAGATCTGGGATGAGTGCCATGTAATAAACACAAATTTTCAGCCGTAGATGAGCGATTTTAACCATTTTTAGCCATTGTTTGAAGTTTTTAATGTTTTTGATTTTTTGAATGTTTTGAATTTTTTAAATTTTTGATCGGTCAGAAGAATTTCAAAAGATCTAAGATCTTCTAAAAATATGCGCAAGGGCGATAGTGGGAAGGCAAAGCTGTCAGAAAGCTAGAATATATTCCCACAAGAAGAAAAATGGGTCGAGAATAATTTATTTAAAATAAATTAGTAAATAATTATCATGACGGGGGAAAATAGATGGAAAAGGTGCCTAAAAAGGTTCATGTAAATTATCTCAACGTGACGGAGAAGTGACCGTTGGATGGCACGAAGTGCCCATCATGTGAAAATGAAAATAATTATTTTAATACAAAAATAATTATTATAGCGGATAGAGGAAGGCTAGAATGATCACGGTGGAGAAAACATGCCCTAGGGGTATCGCGACAGTTAATATACCCACCAGGGTCGGTAAAACAATCACGACCAATTCATTTCTACTAGAGCCTTTGCAAATTTTTACCATGAGTGAAAGCGATAGCCACAGGTGAGATGACAAGAATACCAAGGAGGATAAGGCACGTGGATCACATCCAGAGTACATGCGGGACCTAGCGGATGGACCTTTCGTGAGTGGCCTATCCCTCCCTATTAATTACACATTTATTTTTTTTTAGGGTTTTATAGGGTAGGTAGGATGAAATTTGATGCATATGCATGGGCATATGTGTTAGTTTGACAGTACGCGCACGCGCATGCGTTAAAATAAACATGGAAGCACACACGCATCCATTCATAGGAGGTAGGAACACGTACACATACTTGTTTGGAAGAAGTAGGTAAGTGCATGTGTATCTGTAGAGAGAAAGGTGGGTATGCACACACGTACTCATAGAAAAGTTAGAGGAGGCATGTACGCGTTGGAGCAGGTGCATAGGCATCATGCGAGGCACATATGCATCTGTATGGCCTATGCAAAAAAAAAGAGAAGAAAGAGGTTAGTGTGCGTATGCATCCATAAGGGCGTGTATGCATCGTTTAGAGCAAAACGCATAGGTGTTAAATTTGAAGTGAGAAAAGATAATGGATAAAATAGCCAAGTATATAAAAAAACTTAGACTAGAGTAGATTAGAAGGAAGGAATAATTAGTAAGTTAGATGCATTAAAAGAATTATTTTTCCTTAGAAAAATATATAGAAATAGATAAGTGCCTAACACTTGCATTGATTTTATAGCGTATGTTACCAGTTTCTTTAGACTCACGAACACTACGGTTGGTTATTTGTGATAGAGGTGCGGTTTGCGATGATGATAGAGAAACTCCGGAGAGCCTCTTACACGCGATGGGACTATCTCATGTGGCGAGATGTGCCATAGATTACATTAGATCATGGAATTTTGACAATCATAGCAGGAGCGATGACACAACGAGAGTCGGTGCTTTTGCCTCCCAACCAAGGAGATTACCATTACCTTGGAGGATTATGATGCATCATGCGGGTCCCGATCTAGGGACAACTTATCAGAGACTACTGAAAATTTGCTGGACCGACATTGGTGACATATCACATAGTTGTTTAGTTTCCTCCTATACCATGATGTGGGATGTCCATCAGATTATCCCGATGTATAGATGGTCGAGTTAGGCCGAGTATTGGTCTACATGATGTCCTTTGTCGGTGGAGTTCTACTACCCGACAAGACCAATGCTTCATTTCTACTTGGACTCTGGGAGTGATTCTTGGTTTGGTGGAGGAGAGACCTCTTGTTGGGGTCGGTGCATATTAGCACATCTATACTGGGACCTCCATTTGATTACTTACTACCATTAGAAGATGGTAGGACTGCTCACTTGCTACATATTTGGGCGTGGGACCACATTGCTATTGGTCACCCTTTAGGTGTTTTGAGAGTTCGGGCTATCGACCTAACCAGGCCTTATGATGGGTTGGGTCCCAGACAGAGGAGGATGTGTGATTGTTTATGGGAGTTACATACCATTACGGGTGCGAGTTGGATGAGTTGCGGTAGGCTTCCATTGTATGGAGGCCTTATAGACATTTCTAGTGGCAGAGGATGGTTTAGAGCTCGGAAGCTGCTACCATTGAGCATTTTATCTTGGGAATCCGTAACTATATGCGGAAGCTATCTGAGTAGATCGATCTGCAGAGGTAGCTAGGCCTTACCCAAGATGTTCCTAGGCTAGATAGATGGTATGCTCGCAGAGCTAGAGAGAGAATTTTGCTATGGGTCCACAAATTTCCGTGTGAGCACTAGCCGATTTTTGACATTTGGTACTATTATATGGGTACCACTATGACAAATTAGAGATCCAGCACTACATTAGAGTATGAGCCATGGTACCATGGTATGCTTCTATGTCATTTGAATATTCTCGAGAATGACGTATGATTCGGCATGAGACCTCCTCTAGTGGGGCCTCCTAGTGGTGGTGAGGGTGGAGTTGATAGTGATGATGATGATGATGATGAGGGTGGGCCGATGCGCACCACCATGTTAGAGGTAGGGGATAGGGTCTCGTACCACGACAACCAAAGGGACGGGGCCCAGGTCCAAGCCGAGATAGGTATATAGGGCCGTGGATATTGAGTTGCCCCCAATGGGCATTCCAGTGGGGATATATGCCCCTCTTCATAGAGTACTTCTAGAGTAGGGCCACCACTTGATATTCTAGAGAGTAACAATGGCTTGATGGGAAGTGGGCTGCTCTTGAGACGATTCTGAGTGGCCATTGTTGTACAATTACATGTGGCTGGTGAGAGAGATGTAGCTAGGGCACAGATATAGGCCCTCACACACGAGAGCGAGATCGAGACACTCACCTAGGTGTAGATTTTGACAGCGAGAGGGATTAGGCTGGGAACGAGGCTACCCTAAGCGGTGATAGTGCCTCATGGTAGAGTTAGATGTGAGATCGGATGCACAGGGTGATCGGATATTGAGCCTCCTACACTAGTCCCAGACTCAGGTGTGGATGGTTGTTCTCAGAGGGACCATGCACATGCACAGTCACAGGGCTATTTTACATAGAGAGATCAGGCACGAGCCCGGTGCAGGCCATTACCGCAGATAGATATCGAGAGGGTGTTGCCTTGAGACGAGCTCAAGATGATATTGGCGGAGGTTGACAAGCCAAAGTGAGATGCCACCCTACAGGAAGCTCTTGCTTCTAGAGATGCAGACTTGATACGAGATGTGATGAGATCCGGTGGTGAGGCCATGTACTATAGGACTACCTACTTTAGGGTAGTTTGGTAGATCAACGAGTAGTCTCATTCTAGTAGTCAGAGGCTAGCGTGACAGGCTCTAGGTCGTGGAGATCAGGTCATTTAGTGAGATCAGTTAGGTAGCCTATACCAAAGCATTCGGCTGGATAAGGACCATCTAGATAGTTTGGTGGTACCCCTGGTGCAGGTCCATCACAACCACCACTATTCCATTAACTAGGTGATAGATCTAGGAGCCTTAATGATGGCGAGAGCTTTGGTTGAGCTCTATATTCCTTTATGTACATATATCTTGTATTTATGCCTCTTATGAAGGCTAATTTTGATGTATAAGCTATGTATACCATTATTTTGATGATGCCGTCTCATGATGAAGGCTCGAATATTTTTTGACGCATGCCCCTTTTTGATGGCATAGTGTATTGATGATGTATTATTTTGAGTACGACACGGACAATTATACATGTATATATGGACATTTTTGATGTATCACATTATGTTGGATTTATGATGTATGATTTGTTCTTGCCTTCATGTATGTGGCATACCTTAGATTCATAAATGTGTATATTTCTGCTTTCATTTTGATGATGTATCGTATATAACACCACATGTTTTGGATTCATGATTTGTTTCTAGGTTTTTATTCTAGCACTTGGGATGATACTAGATGATATTGGTGTGGGGGATAGATTTGTGATTATGTGTAACCCCTCTTGCCTCCATTGATGATACGATTTGTGATGATTAGTTTAGCATACATGCATGATGTAATACTTATCATTTTTGTATATATATATGATGTAGTGAATGATGTTAGAAAATGTGATGCAATGATAGATTATAGATGTGATAACAAACAACTATGCAAAAATACAAAAGCAAAAGTTAACAAAACTTAAACAAATATACACATACAAACAACACAACAAATTACAACTAAACAAACACATGCAAAAGCCTAACAAGAGATTCAAAATGAGATCTAATCTAAGCAAGTAAAAATGAACCTCAAAAAGATGCACATAACAAATAAATAATCCTATAACAATTGTTTACAAGCATTAGAGTTCTAAATGTATGTAATGCAATACATAATTTAAATCAAACAAGATTCAAAATCAAATAAGCAAATGATCCACTTAAAGAACAAACAATTCAATAGACTAAGTACATCAAAACTATACAAACCAACAACTAAAAGTAATTAAAGCACTACTTTGTTTTTGTGGGATAACATTGACATATTTTCTAATGTTTTTGGGTTTATCTAAAAAGATAAGTTTTCATAGCTACATTTTTCCATTGTTGTCTAGGTGTTTCTAGAATAACGTTGTGAGATGAATGTAGCTTTATCTCTGAAAAGAGAAATTTGCGAGATGTTTAGATTTTTGTGTATCATTTTCTAAATGTTTTTGTATTCTCAAGGTCATGTTTGACAAAGAATGTACAAAAACAAAGAAGCGTGGATGCCCCGGCATGATGTGGGAATATCAACAGGCATAATGCCACACGTGTAATATGTGAGAAGGTAGCAATGGTAATTTCATGCTTAGCGTTAGATGGGAGTATACAAAGGTGATTTCTTCCATGTAGATATAAGAGCAAGCAAACCGGATCATGGCAAGGTAAAGGTGGTCTAATAGGGTTCCTAGACCTAGCAGTAAAAGTCACATATCTAAAAAGTGGTAACGATTACCCGTCCTTCCGTAAGAGTAACTTGTGTCGAAATATATTCTTTGAGTGCCAAAAACTAGTTTTCACTCAAAGACCTGCACCATGCACCACAATTACATGGTTTTCACATGAGAATGACACGCTTTTTCTTTACTATTTTCTCATTTTCCCATTTTTAGCTTTTTTTTTCTTTGTTTTCAAATTTTTAGTTCTTATTTGATATTATCGTCATGCCTAAGCATAGAAATGATTCAAGTGAATGGCATTCATAGGTTAGGAAGCTATTCACCATCGAATATGTAAGATTGTAGGCTCTGATCCATATTTTGCAATTACAACATAAGGACCTAACCAGTTAGTCACAAACTTTCCTTTCTTTTCTCTGTCTTTGACGGTGTTCTTGATTTTCTTTGAGAACTAGATCTCCTAAATCAAATTCTTGATAAATGATGTATTTTTAATATCCTATGGACACTCTATTATGATATAATTTTAGGTGATTGAGCACTCGTACGCCTTTCATCTAATAGTTCTAACTCTGCTAGGCAAGCAACTCTATAGTCTTCATCTTTATCAAGGTAGTCTCGAGAGATATTCTCGGGAGGAAGCTCCACTTCCAAAGGTATGATGGCTTCGAGTGCCATAGACAAGTGAATATGGGGTCACACCGGTAGGAGTGTGGATGGAAGTACGATAGGCCCGGAGGGCGGGATATATCTGTAGATGCCAATTACGGCGAGTTTTATTGACCATTTTCTCCATGATTCGTATAAGGGTCTTATTGGTGTCTTCTTCCTATCCATTAACTTGAGGGTAATAATGGGTATACCACTTAAGTTGGATATGGAAGTTGTAGACACTAAAATTAGGTCACACTCCCCTTTGGTCCCTCGACATATAAGCACCCTTTATTACATTTACCTAGCCATGACCCCCCTTCACCCCACTAATATTAATTTAATTAATTTAATTAAATTAATGCATTATCCTCACTATATTTATTATTTGAATATTTTATTTAAATAATATCCACACATACACTTCACTTAGACACCTCATCAAACCAACTCAACTTAAGACCTATTCTTAGTAAGTTGCCATAACTAACTAAGACTTACCCAAACCCTAAAAATCAATGCCTACATTCCCTCTAACCACATTCCTACATGCTCACAAGAGGCTCTCAGTCTAATCCATGGGATAATGACACGAGATCAAGGAAATCAGGAGGATCTCCCTAGTTTAGTAAACCTAGGAAATCCCACCTTGACCGACGTCGGTTACCCCTAACCATCATTGCCGGTTAAGCTGGACCACTATCATTACCCCTTTTAACCCCTAAACTACCTTATTCTCAAGGTTGGAAAACATTGGGAGAAATTTGACGAGAAAGAACACATCTCAAAGAGATAACGCATCTTTAGAGAGAAAATTCCAGTGAAAACTCACATGCAAGGAAGGAGATTGAGCATCTTCTCCTGCACAGCCATCCTAACCATGATCTGATCTATCCAAGCAAAGAGGAGTGTACATACAGCCCATGCAGAAGCTTTTCTTTAGTTGGTGATCACTTGCAACCTTCAAACCCATCATCAACACCTCCATCCCTCACACACAGGCATTCAAGAATGGAATCCAAGTAAGTATAACATCATACTTTCTGGTTTATTTCATTTCATCATCATTTTATCATCCATTGTTTATCTTCCCCCTATTGACCTTCTCCAACATTTTCACCTCCATATACCCATTAAAACCTTGCAAAATCCTACTCCAGTAACCCAATATTTCACCCCGACTCACCAAAGTCCTTTGTGCAATCACAAAGGAGACCATAACTTATTCTGACATTTTCGAGATCTCACGATGGCCCGAAGTGCTTGGTTACACCTAACCGCCATCAGTCACCCTTGACCGACACCGGTCTCTGTATTTTCCCACATAGCCTAGAACAGAGACCTACCCACCAAATTTCATCTCACCCCCATTCACTTGTGATCTACCCGAGACCTCTATCAAACCTGTAGAGACCTAGAACCTAATCATTTGACCTTTGGATTCTATTCTAGCTTAGCCTGTTAGATTAGATCTATTTCTTATTGTGTTTTTAAGTGAGATACCTAAATCATTTTAAATAACAATAGGATTTACTTTGTTTACAACATTAAATTGTTTAAAAATAGTGGACTGATAGCCATCTAGGAAGTATCATACTTCCGGATCTAGCATATCCTAGGCAAGTTCACTGCCCATATTGTTTAATTCCTTTTGGTGGTCTTGTTTTCATTATAGGTAGTTCCTCCTAGCCAAAAGGAAGCTCTCACGATCATCTATGGATCCGGAAGTCATACGCACACAACAACCCATCAACCAACATTTGAACAGGTATTCCTCCTACGCCATTACCCTATCTATTTCATCAATGCTTCAAAAAATGATCTAAGAATCAAGTGAAACATTTTGGCACACCTAGTGGGACCCATCCGGGGTTCCTTGCATTTCATTCATTCCTAGGAAAAAATTGTGTGTTTGTTTCCCTTCTGAAAAGCGTACACACTAATTTTCTTCCTTGGTAACCCACCTCTTCTTTCTATTTGCTCTAAAGGAAACTTTTCTTTTGGTGTGATTAAAAAGAACCATTTCTTCATGTTTTTTGCATTATAGTGAAAGAGCATCCCTCTTCCTCTTCATCTTATTGTGTCATCCAATTTCACATTTTCAATTTGGGTTTAAAAATAAGTGCATTCCATTCTGATTTATTGCATTAGCTCACATTAATTGAGGGCAACCTATACGTTGGAAGTCATGCCTAGCTGATGGTTGACAAACAAATCGTAGAAAAGCACTTCTATCCTTTTCTCTTTCTCGAGTCTTACCAAACCACACAAAAATTCAAAATACATACATTCTTAAACAACATCCTACCTGGAAGAAAGTTGTAGGTGATCACATGATGAAAACACGGTGGGCACCCATCTCGCACTACTCTGTCGAGTCATAATTAGAGCGAAGCGCGCCCCCACCATAACATACCGAAACCTCACTTTTAGATCTCCTTTGTAGGAAGCCATCCTCACCAAAAATCTAGTTCACATTTCATGTGTCGGTCCCTAAAAGCATAAGCTAAACAAACATAATAGAAAGGGAACTCCTAGGATCGCATTTTCTTAGTGTTTTTGCTTGGCTTGCATTTTGAGGCGAGAGATCACGTTCGTCACTTTTTTGTTCATCCTTGCATGCTCCTCATCACGAGATGGTGTATTTCGGCTTCACCTGAGTGTGCCAGGCCATATCATCATCATTCTAGAATTTTAGGTCGATTCTACATTCAGATTTTAATTCACAACCACTTTTCTTTCATCATTGTTTCAATTTCATAAGAACCGATTGTCATCGGTTACCTTTGACCACCATCGAGTTATACCCAACCAACATCGGTTCTAGGAAATTTTGCTAACATACTCAAAAGGACATTTTACTTCACTTTCTTCCACTTTTCACGAGTCCTGTCACTTTATCATTATCCCCATTGACATTTTAAACATATTCGATTTGGCATACTTGTCAAATTTTACCTTTGCCTTGTTGTTCACTCACTTTGTCCATTTACTACACTATGGCGGCAGCGATTACACCTAACGGTGTTGGTTTGCCCTAATTGGCATCGATTATCCTATTTTACATTCCAGCCACCATTTGGTACTTAATCTACTTTTTGTCGCCATATTCACTGTTCCTCTTATTCTCTGTGTCATTTATAGAGGGAAGACCCTACGATCGAAGAATGGTTCACATGGTGCTTGACTAAAGACAAGAAAGCGCACTCATATTTCACACTGGTTAGTTGTCAACCACTCCCACCTAGTCCTTCACCACCTTCCATTTTATCCTCGAGGTCATGCCGAGACAGCCGGTGGGGATGGAATACGCGTGGGATGCAGACAAACTAGTTAGGCAATCTGATGTCTTCGACGCGCACTAGTGGAAACTGTGAATCTAAGGCAAAGAAGGCCCTCCTAACCTGAACTGGTGTGATAGATCGATCGGCAAGGATGACTACTCGAAGGCTCCAATCAATATCGAGCTCTGGCGTGATTCGGTCTATGGGTTGTGGAATACGCGGAAAATGACCTGGGATAGTTTCGTGTATATCTCCAGATAGGGTCATAGGGTGGATGATGGGTATAGTGGACTCTACGGGTGATTATCTGGCCTAGTCCAGAATTCCCTAGCTTTATTAGCTGTTATGTCTAACAAGGATAACTATTCGATGATGATAGGTGGAAGTGGAGTAGATCTGAATACTAATGTGCGTAGGCCAACATCTATGTCTGATTCACCTATGGATTCGTTGGGTTGTGGGATTTGTGGGTCACAACCGTAGATTTCGTTTGTTGTGGTCCTACTATGGTCATGTGTGGACTCAGTCCCTAATCCCTAGTATCCAATAGTCATATGCTTTCTCAGCCTCTATATTTAGAATTAATAGTTGTGTGATCTTTTCAGAGTATCTCACAGGCGTTCGTGCAACCTGAATTCTTAAGCTGGTATCTATATCTGTGAGAGTGTCTCATCCTGGTTGTGGGACCAAAGGATCACAACCGAATGTTTTCTCTCTTTCAAGCCCTTCCACAGTCATCATGGATATATATCTAGGGTAATCTGTAGTTTGGTTGATTTGACCAAAATGTGTGCGCTTGGTCATCTTCTATGTTTAACCCGCTTAACTGGAGGCTGATCTGTTGTAAATTTGTCGTTGTTTGGAAGACTTGGATCCTAAGATTCTGATCTATATAGTTATTCTTTGTGATGAGATTGGGTTGGGGCATGATTGGCTCGAATACGTATTCTCTGGGCTCTCTAGGTCCCGTGATTGTCATACAAAAGCAACAATGTAAATCCAATTGCAGCAAAGTAAAATTAACTATGTGAAGTATATTTATAGCATATATAACTTCTCTATTTTTGTATTTTTCTGATGAATTTATATGAATGAAATTGAAGGAGAAACTATTTTTAATATATCTAGAAATTGACAACTAATCTAATAATGAATTTAAAACAAACAAAGCAACCGAGTATAGCTACTACTTGCTGTGTAGTTGTGAATCTATTGATAATAATGAAATAACTAATCTAATCTATTTGAAAGACTCTCGATCCTACCTCAGAAGTGAGGAATGAATCATAGTTTCTCAGAAACTATCAATCCCCACAGCTTCCCTGGCAATATCGAAAGTAAAATTGACTGAAATAAAGTGATTGGCTACTCTATTTGATATGCTTCTAACTAGAACTTTGAAAGCTAGAACTGGATTTTGCAGAAGAAAGTGGCGAATCCGATGGTGTGTGTGGTTTTGTCCCCTCAAGTGTGATCTCCTCATTCCTTCGTGCTCACGTGGATCCTAGAAAAGTAATGTAATGCTAGCATCAAAGAAGTAGATTTTGGAACAAAGGTAGCTTAGGATACAGACTGAATACAATGCGAGTAGGAGAGGGATAGCGCAAGAGTACAGAGCTTGGCTTATGCAATTCCTAGTGGGATTTATTGTGAGTCATGCAACATAAAACGTCCAGAACCTGAAACTATCCTATTTGATGAGAAAAACCTACAAACTTTAATGGCTTCCTACCGAGAATTAAACTGCTTTCTTCAATGGACTACATGAAGTAATGACAACATTTGCACAAGATGGATATGTGGCTTTCTAATAGCAAAATAACATTAACTAAGCATGCAATGAACTAAACTATGAATCCTAAGCAAAATAAAAGACTGAACTACTGAAATGAGAAATTGAGAGGTAAATTTGAGGGGCCATTTGCTTGAGCACAAGCCAACTATTTATAGCATTTGCATTTACCCAAAGGTAAAAACCAAATTGATCTCTTAAACCATAAACAAAGCCAAAACACTATTCCAGGGAACTAGAATCATTAATGCAAGCCAAAGGCGGTGAAAAAAGCTGGTAAACGTTGAAATTTACGTGAGTCACGTTAAAAAGAACATTCTGGAAAATGCGTGAAGGACCGCCCCCCGAGGGGTGGCGGTTATAGAGACCGCCCCTTCTGGCGGGCGGCGGTCACGAGACCGCCGCCGGGGGTGGCGGTTTTTCATCGAAGAAAAAACAAAGAAAAGAGGGGAAAAGAGAACAACAAAGCACGCAGGGGCTAAGCGGGGCATGCGGGATGTTAACGCACACTTGGGGAGCTTTTCGGATCCCGAACACCTTGCGAGGAGACCTGTATCATCATTGGGGCACGTGTTATGTTGTTTCGGTAGTGCGTAGTACCTTACAATTTTGGGTACGTACATATTGCCCCCTCGGAGAAGTGTTTTAGCCATGAAGAGGCGTAAAATGGTGGGTCCAAGTATGGCGGTCCCGAAATGGGAAGTTGGAAGTTATACCTGATACGTCCGTGTGTCGAAATGACGCCATCCAAAATTCCCGCCACCTGCAAAATGAAAAGAGGAATCAAGTGCAGATAGACAAAATAGATCGGAAAATAAATGCTAAAATAATGGGAAATGAGGACGTACCATTTGTGCGGGGGTAAGAACTTACCTCCGTTGGTGCTCCAAACCTGTGAAAAGGGGATTCAAAATGAGTCAGGTTGCTATATATATGAAAGTGGGCCCATTTTCCTATTCATTTGTGCGTGTTGATTTGGTTGGTTTTGAGCTCTGGGACCCACGGTGGTTTCTTATGAGAGTAGAGTCAAAATGTTCGTGACGAGATAGCGATCATGCCTCCGCGAGCAGATCATCGACCCGCGAGATCACAAGTTAGTTTTTCTCAATTTATCATTTTTACCCCCAAAATTTTAAAATGTTAAAATCTTTGTCGTGGGGGTTATTTTTGAAAATGTTAGGTTCAAAAGGTCTATCTAGGGGGGCCTACTGGGTAGGCTTTGTTTTAGTTAAAATAGTCCCTTTTTGTGTTTTTAGGCTTTTTTAAGGTATAAAACCCGCGTGGGTTTTTGGGACATGACCGCCGCCCTGAACAGGGTGGCGGTCACGTGACCGCCCCCTATTCAGGGTGGTGGTTACAAGACCGCCGCCTTTAAGGTGGTGGTTATGAAACCACCCCCTGCTCAGGGTGGCGGTTCTAACAGAATGCCAAAGGAACACTTGTTTGAAATTGTTTTTGCATTTTTAGCATCTTTATGTGTTTTCATGATTTTTCTAATGTCATTCGGATGCTAACTTGCTCTGTTTTGTGTGTTTTTGGGTGTATGTAGGTGAGGGAGGAGTACATTCGATGGAGAGAGAGAGAGAGAGTGTGACTGGCTCCCAGCAGTATTAGATGCCCTTTCACAGGATGAGGTGGACACTCTTCAGAGGGGCATATATACGTATATCACGCGTCCCACATGTTGCTCCATCCAGTCACATACTTTGTGACTTATTTTCTTATTGGGATGTTGATCGGAACACCTTCCGGTTACCAGGGGTCCGAGGTGAGTGGACCATCACTTTGGAGGATGTTTACCATATTCTGGGGGTCCCGATCATCGGGAGATGACTTACTCTTGAGACGGCAGGTTCACGGGCCCAGATAGCACAGTGGGCTTCTTACATGGGAGATGCAGTTATCTCCACTGGCTCGAAGAAGGGGGTGAGGGTCCGATCTATTCCTAGCCTGCCCATCCCCTTGATTCGCCAGGCCATTATGGGGATCCTTGCCTCGAGATTGATCGGGGACAAGGGAGGAGACACACTACTATATTGTTGGTCCCCCATCATTGCACAGATCGAGGGACATGGCCGGATTTACGCCTGGGGAGCCGATATACTTGGGACTACCTACCATGACTTGTACAGGTAGTCCATTTTATAGGGGCAGCGATCTTTGAGCCCCGACCCCTAGTTATGAGCTGGGTCTATGAGCGCTTCATCCCCTATGGCAGAGGTGTAGAGGTGGCAGATCCCGGAGCTGTGAGGGCAGCCAGATGGATAGACATGTCGGTGCTCAGAGCACCTCACCAGCCAGTTGCTTCCCTGACCACCGATGACATGGAGGCCACACCGTATCAGGCCATGGCAGGTTTATGGGGCGAGGAGGCTCTTACTTTGATCTCCTGCTCCACCACAGGGCAACTTGTTGACAGAGTAGGGAGAGTGGAGATACACCCCTTTGGCCGAGTTCCTCAGCAGTTTGGCCTACCTTATATGGGTATGCTTCCCCGGTAGTGCCAGTATACAGGTCAGTTCGAGAGGCCAGAGGGGGTCCTAGAGGCCGGGGTTGGATAGTTGTTACCCCTGGTGTTCCTATTGCGGCTAGGTGGGTAGTACGTGCCCGAGGGAGAGCCGGTGCTCCTCAGGCACCCTTACTTCAGATTGCCGTCCGGTCCCGCTCTCACAGAGTGATGACCCTATGACATAGACTCGAGAGAGTTCGAGGAGTTCACGAGGGAGGAGAGGAGGAGGAGGAGGAGGAGGAGGATAGTGATCCTGAGTGGCATGACACTCAGGATATCATGCAGGCAGAGAGGGCAGAGAGAGAGTGAGAGAGGGTGACTCTGGTTTCAGAGGAGCCACTCTCCTAGGGCCATGGTGGGGAGGATGAGTCGTTGTGGGATGCTACGTCGCTCCAGCCATGGGAGGAGTACCTCAGTCAGTGGCGGCATCTGTGGTAGGTGCTGACCCTAGAGATCCATCCTGGAGGCCCGGTGATCCGAGTAAGTTATCTTCCCTTTGCTTGAGTTAGGATCACTTTAATTGCCATCTCTCCTTTTGTTTACACTTGTGTTTATCTCTTGCTTTATTTCTAATTCATTTTCTCCTTTGTTTTCAGAGACCGCTGATGAGTGGCGAGACTTGATTCGTAGGGTATGCACCGATACCCTGATGATCCCTATGGAGAGGACCCATGCAGAGCTATCTGTGGATGTAGGGGAGCCCTCAGCAGCTGGCAGACATACCGACATCTTTTCCCCCATCTGGCATGTGGCCAGGATGGTATCTACCCTCCGTACTGAGCTGGCAGGGTATAGGACAGAGCGCCTGATGAGGAGTCATTCTCATGGCGAGACCGCAGCTGCCCCTCGGGATCGTGAGCCCTCCGTGCACTCAGAGAGTGCCGGCGTAGCCGGAGTCCTAGGCATGGGCGTGCACCTTCAGAGGGATCTCATAGGGGTTGAGAAGCCACTTGGCTCTCTTAGATTTTTGTATGATGTTTTTGTATTTCCCGGGCTCTTTGAGCGTTTTGACCATGCTTAGCATGATGGCATGGCATTGTACAGGAATTTTGACCATTTATATATATATATATATATATATATATATATTCTTTTTGGATCAGACTCTTGGCATCTATGACCTTGCTTCCATTTCCGTTTCCACATGTAAACTATGATGTTATGCTTATATGCTTTTTAGAATGTATGCAATGGAGAACAAATGATACAAGTGTTTACTTTCTTTCTGTATTTCATGATGCTGATATATGATAATGTAGATACAATGTGATTTTGAATTTTTAGTTTCTTTAAGCAATTTTGATACCTCATATCTATTTTGGCAAAGTGGTGAAGATAAGCCGGTATGATGAGCAGATAAACTTGCCCCACTCCTAACTCCACGCAACTAGTAAGATGCGAGGGCTCATCACCGAGAGCTAGAAAGGGCACAAGTTATGAAATGTGTTGAAATGATAGTGATGAAAGATAGACAAAGCTTTGGTGGAACCAAATTAGGATGCTACAAGCCTACTCTACTCGAGTGACTCCATAGTTTGGGATGCAACTTGCTTTGCGGTTTATCTAGACTTAGATCCGTAGATGGCCACATGGTAGACAAAATCTGGTTTTAGGATTTTTAACTCTCTTGGAATTTTGGACATCTGATTCATTTGTTTTTGACTCAAGACTTCAAGATTTGAATTGTTTGTTTATGACCTTTAACGTTTGTTTGTCAAGAGGACCCCCTACACCTTGCCCCATGCTACTAGTAAGAAGCGTGGGTTTATCACCATGGGCAAGGCATAGGCGAGTAAGGGCATTTCCATCCTTTCCCAACCCTACGTCACTAGTAAGAGACACAAGCTCATCACCAAAGGTTGGTGGGGCAAGGAAATGTGTAAATTTAAAATTTTTGTTTGATTTATATTTGACTTGTTTATTTGAGCAAAGTGTCAACATGCTCTTACTTCCAAAGAGATATACATATGGGATAGATGTGACATGATGAAGCTTCTAGAACAGACCATAGGCAAGACACCTATCCTAAGAAGAAACCAAAAGTGAGAACAAGTATGCAGACCTTGGTATGGTTACCGTTAAGACTTTGTCATATCTAGCTTTATTTGATGAAATGATTCGAAATAGTTGATGATATCATGGAAATGGAGAAGTATGATTAGAGTGTTTATGCCAATACCATCAGAAGTTTGTAATGAATTGCTTTGAGAATAAATTCCTTGATCACAAAATTGTACGAAACAAGTGGACAAAATGATCCTAACTATATGAAGATGCAATGTAGATATAATTATACAAGTAGTGTTGGTTGCTTATGCATAGAATCGTTTAAGGTGTAGGGAATTGATTGTTTCACCAAATTCCTCACCTTCTAGTGTGCATAAGAGATATGCACCATTTCCATAGTCCTTCATGACTCGGTATGGGCCCAACCATTTGGGCCGGAACTTCCTTCCTTCGCCGGTCTTTTTATCGATCCAGTTGTCTAGCCTTAGAACTAGATCACCTTCATATATGTCTCATTCATAGACCTTCTTGTTATACTACCGGCACATCCGGTCAGCATAGACTCTGTGCCATTGTTCAACATCTAACCTAGCTTCATCTAGGCTTTCTAGTTGGGAGAGACGTGCTTCTCTGTAAGCATCTTCATCAGGATCCCTTGTAATGAGATACGGAGACTGGGTATTTCAACCTCAAGTGGGAGAACTGCTTCTGCCCCGAATACTAGCGAGAAAGGAGTCACTCCTGTTGGTGTTCTTATTGAGGTTCGGTGGGCCCATAAGGCCGGATATAACTTCAAATGCCAATCTCATTTGTTTTCTTTCACCGTTTTAAGAAGAATGGCTTTTAATGTTTTGTTTGTTGCTTCAGCTTGTCCATTGGCTTGGGGGTAATACAAGGAGGCCGTATGATGGCTTATTTTAAATTTATTGCACAATTCGTGAACTTCATCATTCTTAAAAGAAGTCCCATTATCCGAGATAATGATTTGTGGGACACCGTATCTATAAATGATTTGGTTCAAAATGAACTTGGCGATTACAGAACCCGGTACAGTAGTAAGAGGCATAGCCTCTACCCACTTGGTAAAATATTCGGTGGCCGTGATTATGAAATTATGGCCATCTGTGGATGAGGGAGAGAATTTCCCTATCAAATCGAGGCCCCACGTAGAAAAGGGCCATGGAGTAGTGATTGGTTGTAGAGCTTGTGCCGGCATGTGGATCTCATGGGAGAATTCTTGGCACTTATGACACCTTCGTACAAACTCTACTGCGTCGTGTTCTAGAGTAGGCTAGAAATAGCCCATCCGATGTATTTTACGAGTGGTGGCATGGCCACCGAAGTGGCCTCCACACATTCCACTGTGAGATTCGTGGAGAATCTTCTTGGATTCTTTTGTGTCGACACATCTTAGAAGCATTCCATCGAATGCTTTTCGATAGAGCACTTGCTCTATAATGACGTATTTGGCTACGATAATGTGTAACCACCTTCTTTGTTGTGGTGTAGCACCTTCGGATATGTATGATCCATGATATAATTAATAATATCAGCATACCAAGGACACTCAGAGATGGGAGGTCTGGTTTCGATGTAGTATACGCATTCATCAGGAAAGTCCAGATCTACTAGATTGCCTCCATCTAGTGGGTTATCAGCTAACCAATCCATGATGATTTGTCCTTTAATGGACTTTTGATTTATGAATGTTAATTCAAATTCACCCATTAAGGTTATAAAGCATCCAACCTTTTTAGACAAGGACCCTTGCGTGAGGAAAGTTCGTAAATGCTCTGTCTTTACAATGACCCTTGTTTCTTGATTTAGCATATAATGTCTTAAGCATTTGGTTGCAAAGACTATGGCAAGGCATTCTCATTCTTCCTGTGTATAACGTGTTTCATAGTCGAGCAACGTTTGCTAATGAAATAGATTGCACGTTCTCTCTTGTCATCATCTTCTTGAGCCAAGCATACAGGCTAGCGAGACATTGGTAGCTCACGAATATAAAATTAATGGGTGGTCTGGCTTAGGTGGCATTAGCGTAGGTGGTGATAACAAGAAATGCTTAACTACGTCGAAAGCTTCATTGCAATCTTTGGTCCAATCAATACTATAATCTTTCTTGAGTAGATTGTTGATTGGATGAATGGCAAAGCTTAAATCTAGGATGAATCTCGGATTGCACCAAGTTTTTCGAGAAATGACCTGATTCCAGATTCATCCGAAGGTGGGACCATTTCGAGAACACCCTAATTTTGGTTGGGTCAACATCGATCCCGCGTGATGATACAATGTAACCTAGGAGCTTCCCTCCTGTTACACCAAAGATGCATTTTTCTGGATTTAGGGTGACTCCGTATTCTATCAGACGTGAAAGAATGATGCGAAGCACACTTCGGATGGTCACAACGCTTGGCCTTGGCCAACAAGTCATCTACGTAGGATTCCACAATTTTATGAATAAGGTCATGAAATATATACGTCATAGCCCATGTGGTATGTAGCGCCAGCGTTCTTGAGACCGAATGGCATAACAACATAGCAATAGGTTCCCAAGGAGTTATAAACGTGGTTTTAGCTTGATCTTGTTTGGATATTCTGATTTGATTGTATCCTGAGAATCCATCCATGAGAGACAAAAGCTCAAATCCAGTTGTTGCATCAACAATGACGTCTATGGATGGTAATGGGAAGTCATCCTTAGGACATGCCTTGTTAATGTCGGAAGTCTATGCAGATGCGTATCTTCCCATTCTTTTTGAGAACGGGAATGATATTAGATACCCACTGAGAGTAATCGACTGGCTTGATGAATCCTACTTGGAGGAGTTTCATTACCTCCTCTTTCACCATGAGAGCTACCTTAGGTTTCATTGGTCTCGATTTTTGTTTAATCGGCTTTGCATCTGATTTAGTGATGAGGTTATGTACCGCAATGTGTGGTGCAACCCCTGTCATTTCCTTATAATTAAATGCAAAAGCCTTCCGATGTTCTTTGAGGATTTGAGTGTGTATTTCTACTTCCGATGGAGTTAACGAGGATCCTAACTTCAATATCCTTGGTTCATCCTCTGTTCCGATGTTAATATCGATTGTTTCTTCGATTAGAGAAGCGTTACCTTCTTCAAACTCAGGTGGGGCTGGAGGTAGTTTCAGATCGTCTCCATTCTCGACTGTGTATATGCTAAGTTCCTTTTGTGGGGGAAGCTCTGTCATGGGATTTCCGAAGTAGGAAGATGAATGCGGGATTAAGGATAAATCTACTGCGTGATGGGTGAGATGTAACGCTGCATAGGTGTTTAAGTAATTCAGAGTGGTTGTATCACTATCAATGTGGTCTAGGATAGTAGATTTGTTTTCATTTCTATTTGTTAAAAGAGGATTTGACATTTTTTTACTAATGGTTTGTATGAAGGGATACCATGAAATGGGTATCTTCCAACTCACTGTTTGGAGTGAAGCGTGATGCCGAGGTTGCTATTGAATCGGTGAGAAGATTTTTCTCTCGTGGGATTGCTTCAATTGATATGAAGTCAAACTCCTTGCTTAAATTCAATACAGCTATTTTGTAGAGCTGTAAGTGCTCGGCTCTAGTTTCATACATCTCAGAGACTTGGTTTGCTACCAATTGTGAGTCTCCTAACACCCTGATATTATTAACACCGATCCTCTTAGCTAGGATGAGGCCAAGGAGGAGGGCTTCGTACTCAGTGCCATTGTTTGTACATTCAAAATTTAGTTTAAAGGAAAATGGTAGGACTTTTCCCTCGGGAGAAGTAAAGATTACACCTGCCCCAGCTCCGTAATGACATCTAGCTCCATCGAAATGGAGAGTCCAATACTTAGCTGGGAATATGGGCATTGGGATATTTGTTGTGTTAACATCTTCTACCTCTACCATGCAGAGATCCACTGCTGGAAGAGAACCAACACCTAGGGTGTATCCCATGCCTACAGAATCAAATGGTAGGAACATTGGTAGATCCTGTTCTAGCAATTCAACAATTTTTGTAGTAGTTCCTAATGATACTATTTCTACAATCTTAACCTCATCTTTGAGGGCTGGGATCATCTTGGCTAGGCTCATAGTCTCAAGATCTGTCGTAGGTACCAACTTTTCTTCCGGTTTCACGTCGGTAGGTTTATTAAGTTGGTTTGTTGGGAGTTCAAACTCCGAGTGCATGCCTGGTCTTTTCTTTAGGTCAGCCAGGTGTACATCGAATGGTTTTGGATCACCTTTGGCTATGAACACCTTTCCTAAATGCAAGAATCTTACTTCTTGAAATAACGTAGAAGGGATTGCCTTCATACGGTGTATCCATGGTCGGCCGAGGATCATATTATAGTTAGTTTCCCGATCTATAATATAAAACTCAGTCAGGATTGTTTTGGGTCCTAAGGTGACCGGTAGTATTATAGTTCCAATCGAGGTGGCTTTAAGGCTATCATAGCCTCTTAGCGTATTTCGAGTTGTGGAACAATTCGTTTCTCCATACCCTAGCTTTTGAAGGAAAGAGAAGGGGACTATGTTAACCGCTGCCCCATCATCAACCATCGCATTTCACATAATTGTTATAAACCCATACTTGCAAATGTAAGGCTGGATCACCTCGGCGTGCAATCTCAAAGTGTCTGTTGGCATTTTGTTTATTTGAATATGAATTTGGTATCCCTATCCGGCTGCCCCGGAGGGTGGATATCAAAGTCTATATGGTTTACCTGTGTTTTGGGAGGTGGAGTGATGTTAATTAGATGGCCTAAACCTAATGCCTCTAAAAGAGCAGCCCTGTGGGTAGGAGAATTCTTTAGTAAGTCCAAAAAAGAAATGTGCGAGAAGGTTTTTGTTAGATCACTAATTAAATCGTAGGCACCTACGGGTCTTACTAACATTTGTTGGATGTTATCTGTCTCCGGTAGGTAACTTGGACTTGGCTGAGAGGAATACTCTCGTGTCCTTGTTACAGCCTCTATGGGTAGTTCGGTGCATCTAACTCCACTAAACCGACTATCTTGGGTCGTGGTTGACTTCCTAATTGTGGCGCAACTAATGGATTTAGTGAAGTTGAGGCTTCATGATCGTGGTTTCCTGTCATTACACCCTTGTTTGTCCCATTTGAATTTAACTTGTTGTTGTTGTGATTTGGGAGTGGATCATTGAAGATCTTAAGGGGTGCATTTTGAGGGGAAACTGCCCCCGTAAAAGTATTTGGTGCTGGTGACGTAGGATCTGCCAAGAACATATCTATGAAAAGTTGTCTTTGTTCCTCTGGAAAACGTTGCATGAATTTATTGTAGTCATGGCATGTTCTAGTGTCATGGCCTCAGATTTTGTGAAAACCACAATACGAGTTAGGATTGTAATTCCTAGTCTGTTGGTTTGGTGTATATTGTGGCCCAAAACTCTGATCAAACCGTTGCCTATTAGGATTAAAGTTTTGCATTTGTTGTTTTTGGTTTTGGTTTTGGTTTTGATATCCAGTTGAGTTTTGGCTTGGACCCTGTGTAGGGTTTCACCGTTGTTGTTGTTGTTGTTGTGATGATTAAAATCCACTGCATTGATTGTTGGGGTAAAGTTGTTATTTCGTTGGTTGTTTACTAGTGGTGGAGTATTCACAACATTTACCCTTTTGGGCTGATCAGTTACTCCATCTGTTGTCACTCCGTGATTTTTATTAAGGATTTTAGGTCCTTGATTGGTATTTGTGGTGGTAGGATAAGCCGTAGTATTCTGGTTGGAGGTGATTAACCTCCCGTTTGTTCCATACGTCTTACGACCGCTATCTATTGCCGCTTGATCTATTCGGAGAGCGCTCTCAAGTACTTCATCGTAAGTCCTTAGTGGGAACTTTTGGACTTCTTCCTTCACTTCTCTGCTGAGAGAATGAAGGAATAAATCACATAGTTCCATTTGGTCCATATTTGGAGCACTGGCTGAAGAATAAAGAACTGTACGCCACCTCTCGGATGAAATGAGCAACAGATTCAGATTCATTGTGTTCCGCTTAATGTGCAAGAATTCCCGATTCTGTTCTTAATAGTTTGTTCATGTCAAATGCCTTGATGAACTCTGAAACGAGTTGTTTAAATGAATGGATGGAAGCCTCAGGTATTCTATAATACCAATCGAGAGTGATACCTTCCAAAGTTTTGGGGAATATTTTAGCAACAACCCCATCCCAAGGGAGTAGTTCTCGAATAGCTGTGGCGTAAGCCTTGATATGTGCATTCGGATCTCCCTCACCTTTGTATTTGGGAAAATCGGGAAGAGGTCTTGGAAGCATAATGCTTCGTATGGTGAAGTCTAAGGGTTCTTTCAAATATTCTGAATAAGTCCCTATTGCATAGGTTTCGACCATTGATGGTGCCTGCTGAGGGGGTGGCGGTGGAATGGGTTGTTGGTATGGCGTAGCGTATGCATTGGTAGGGGCATAAGGAAGCCCCTGTGTTTGAGAAAACATGCCGGGAGAGGAGAACATGTCCCCTTGTGGTGATTTGGAGTACATGTTTAAGTATGAAGGGGTATTGTCTAGGAATGGATTATTTTGTACTAGACCGGGAGGTATCGGAATGGTGTTAGAAATGGCGGTTCTTGTTGGCATTTGTTGTGAATACTGAGGAGTCATGCCTAACGTGCCTATTCCTGTGAGGAGGTCTACTTGGCTAGGATGGTGTGGAGGATTAGAATTTCTGCTGTATGAATTGAGAATGGTGATTTTCTGAGCAAGTTCCAACCCCCTAACTTTTTCTACTAGAGTTGAAATGACCTCATTTGGTGAAGTCATGATATTTTGCCTTAGTGGCATTTGTTGTATATCCTGATGTTGTATAGGCATGTGATATCCTGCTATGAATTGATCGTTGCCCTACCAAGTTTCCCCGAGGGCATTTCCTATATGTAGTGGCATGGAGGTATTTTCTTGAAAAGAGACCTCGGGTTGTGTTTGTAAACTCCCTATGGGTGGGTACATACTCGAGAGCGTTGTTCATTCCTGGCATAACGTACCGAATGTTCATCATCTAAAACTAGGTATGGGTCTGATTGTCTACTAATTTGTGGTCTAAGTAGTACCTAAGGAGATGAACCAGATTCTCCTGTGAACGTCATATTGTTCGAGCCTAAAGGCTCTGTTTGTTGTGTTTGAGTGAGCTGATCCAACTCCTCTGTTTGGAAAGATGAGCCATATCTGATCCTTGGAGATGGAGTTTGTGTTGATAATTGGTTATTTGAATAGTTGTCACCCCATACTGAGAGTGAGGGTGATGATTGTCTATTCAGTTGAGCGTAGTATGCTTCAAGACCTAGGAGAGGTCTACCATATGCATCGAATCCCGACATATTCGGGGGGTATATGAATACCCGCAGAATAATGGGAGCGAAAGAGCGAAGGTGGAAGGAAGAAGTGAAAATAAAAAGGAAGAACTTTCGTTCTCGGGTTCACCAATTTTGTACGATGGAAAAGTGACAAGCGAGCGTGGGAATCTACAAGTAACTCTTCCTCGCACCCGACCTCTCGAGGGTCGTGAGAGAGAAGCCGGTGGGGATGGAATATGCGTGGGATGTAGACAAACTAGTTAGGAAATCTGATGTCTTCGACGCGCACTAGTGGAAACTTGTGAATCTAAGGCAAAGAAGGCCCTCCTAACCTGAACTGGTGTGATAGATCGATCGGCAAGGATGACTGCTCGAAGGCTCCAATCAATATCGAGCTCTGGCGTGATTCGGTCTATGGGTTGTGGAATACGTGGAAAATGACCTGGGATAGTTTCGTGTATATCTCCAGATAGGGTCATAGGGTGGATGATGGGTATAGTGGACTCTACGGGTGATTATCTGGCCTAGTCTAGAATTCCCTAGCTTTATTAGCTGCTACGTCTAACAAGGATAACTATTCGATGATGATAGGTGGAAGTGGAGTAGATCTGAATACTAATATGTGTAGGCCAACATCTATGTCTGATTCACCTATGGATTCGTTGGGCTGTGGGATTTGTGGGTCACAACCGTAGATTCACGTTTGTTGTGGTCCTGCTATGGTCATGTGTGGACTCAGTCCCTAATCCCTAGTATCCAATAGTCATATGCTTTCTCAGCCTCTATATTCAGAATTAACAGTTGTGTGATCTTTTTAGAGTATCTCACAGGTGTTCGTGCAACCTGAATTCTTAAGCTGGTATCTATATCTGTGAGAGTGTCTCTGCGCATTGGCTATGGGACCAAAGGATCACAACCGAAATGTTTTCTCTCTTTCAAGCCCTTCCACAGTCATGCGGATATATATCTAGGGTAATCTGTAGTTTGGTTGATTTGACCAAAATGTGTGTGCTTGGTCATCTTCTATGTTTAACCCGCTTAACTGGAGGCTGATCTGTTGTAAGTTTTCCGTTGTTCGGAAGACTTGGATCCTAAGATTCTGATCTATATCAGTTATTGCTGTGATGAGATTGGGTTGGGGCACGATTGGCTCGAATACGTATTCTCTGGGCTCTCTAGGTCCCGTGATTGTCATACAAAAGCAACAATGTAAATCCAATTGCAAGCAAAGTAAAATTAACTATGTGAAGTATATTTATAACATATATAACTTCTCTATTTTTGTATTTTTTTGATGAATTTATATGAATGAAATTGAAGGAGCAACTATTTTTAATATATCTAGAAATTGACAACTAATCTAATAATGAATTTAAAACAAACAAAGCAACCGAGTATAGCTACTTGCCTGTGTAGTTGTGAATCTATTGTAAATAATGAAATAACTAATCTAATCTATTTGAAAGACTCTCGATCCTACCTCAGAAGTGAGGAATGAATCATAGTTTCTCAGAAACTATCAATCCCCATAGCTTCCCTGGCAATATCGAAAGTAAAATTGACTGAAATAAAGTGATTGGCTACTCTATTTGATATGCTTCTAACTAGAACTTTGAAAGCTAGAACCTGGATTTTGTAGAATAGTGGCGAATCCGATGGTGTGTGTGGTTTTGTCCCCTCAGTGTGATCTCCTCATTCCTTCGTGCTCACGTGGATCCAGAAAAGTGTGTAATGCTAGCATCAACAGAAGTAGATTTTGGAACAAAGGCAGCTTAGGATACAGACTGAATACAATGCGAGTAGGAGAGGGATAGCGCAAGAGTACAGAGCTTGGCTTATGTAATTCCTAGTGGGATTTATTGCGAGTCATGCAACATAAAACGTCCAGAACCTGAAACTATCCTATTTGATGAGTAAAACCTGCAACTTTAATGGCTTCCTATTGAGAATTAAACTGCTCTATTTCAATGGACTACATGAAGTAATGACAACATTTGCACAAGATGGATATGTGGCTTTCTAATAGCAAAATAACATTAACTAAGCATGCAATGAACTAAACTATGAATCCTAAGCAAAATAAAAGACTGAACTACTGAAATGAGAAATTGAGAGGTAAATTTGAGGGGCCATTTGCTTGAGCACAAGCCAACTATTTATAGCATTTGCATTTACCCAAAGGTAAAAACCAAATTGATCTCTTAAACCATAAACAAAGCCAAAACACTATTGGCATCTAATCATCACAACCCACCAACGACCTAATTAAATTGATGTTGGACAAGATGCAGACATTAGAGGCATCGGTTTCTAGCTCCCGCAACACTCTCACCTACGACGAGATTTACAATGAGCCTATTCACCCATCCATTCCTATTTGTTCATACCCCATGCATTGGGAAATGCCTAAATTCAATCATTTCAATAGCAAAGAAGACCCACAACAACATTTGTGGTCATTCAAACATGGGTGTTATCTGATCGCTCATGATGATGCCTTGTTTTTGAGAACCTTTCCCATGTCTCTCACTGGACCTGCATTAGATTGGTATAGTGGGTTACCTAAACACTCTATATTCTCATTCAATCAAGTAGCCCAAGCCTTCTTGGATCATTTCTCTATCAATATCATCAAGAAGGTTACCATGAATGATCTATATTCCACACATGTCAGTATGAGGATGAATCTATCATAGATTTTGTCACTCACTGGCATAGCCTGATCAATCAACTTACCTTCCAACTTACCACAAACTGAACTCATTAAGCTCTTCACATGGGCTTGATGCTAGACATATATCTCACCGACCTTTATAGGTCCAAACCTTTCAAACATTCGATGAGGCATTCACTATGGCACAAAAGTTAGAGATTTGGGCCATCAAAGAGAAGAAAATCCAATTATGCAATAAGAATTTGGCATTCAAGTTGAATGATACCTCTTCTTCTTCCAAACCACAAACCAATTATTCAAAATCTAAGGGCACCAGCTAATGCAATGGTACTCAAGGCTGGCCTAGCTCATCCATCAAATCAGGCTACACCCTCATCTAATCTCTCACCTATCTAGACTTTTCAATTTAGATGAGAGCAATGAAAATATACCCCAATTGGGAACCTTACTCTTCTGTCTTAGAAAATCTTATCAAAGTTAGGAGCCATCACCCTTCCACCTATAAAACCACACACTGGTTTTGACCCTGCTCGCCCCATGCCCGCATGGTATAAAGAACATGATTTTATGTAACTATCATCGAGTAAAGGGTCATAGTGATGGAAATTGCATCACTTTCAAAAATATTGTCCAAGAAATGCTCGAGAAAGGTGAGTTAACTGTGGATAATCCTAACGCCACCCCAACCAAAATCTACAAATCTTCAAAAAACCATTTCCCAACCATGCCCCTTCATCCAATCAAACCGGTGAGACATCAACTCATGATACCCATACCCACGAGGTTCACACTATCTTTAATGACAAGACACCTGTTGCCTCCCAATTACCCCATATTCCTTCCATAGAGGAGAGATCTAGCTCAAAATCCTCCTTCCGCATTGGAACCAACCTCCCCTATTCCTTCACCAATAGAGGAACACCTTTCATCTCCTTCATCACCAATGGAGGGTCTTCACTAACATTGAGACCATCTCACCCCTAGCTTCACCACTTAGAGAACCTTTACCTACAGTACCTCCTCCACCCATAGAGGAGCTCCCATTATCTCCTCCACCCACAGAGGAGCACCCATTGCCTCCTCCACCCAGAGGAGAACCCATCATCTTCTCCACTTATTAAGAGCTCCCATCATCTCCTCCACCTATCAGACCTAGTTGAGATATTTTCCTCTAGGTGAGCATTCTCCATCAGCTACCCAAAATCTTGACATAGACCTACTTTTGGCTCTCTTACCCATGGAAGTTGAAGCTAGCCAATTCCCATCTCTAAGACACATTTTATGGGAATTTCCATTAGGTCCTCATCAACACTCCACCTACGTGACGTTCCATTCTCACATTTGTTCGATCACTTAGATTATGTGGATAGGGCTTTACTATGGGGTGCCTCTTACTCCCTATCTCAACATAGATGTAGAGATCCTCACTTGATACCTCCACTATCTACCCAAACACATTTCACCAATCAAACCAATCATAACCACCTCTATCACACCCCTTCCATGATACCCGTTACCACTCAAACACACCCTTACCCATAACCCAACCTACATCTAAAACCCAAAACCCACACCTACAACATTTCCTCAACTAAACCTATTACCACTTTAGGGGTCACCCCAACCACCAACCTTACTCATCCACCTATTAAAATAGATTTAGCTACATCCTCCAAATGTTAATACCACACCTACTCCGACACCCAAACCAAAGAAACAAACCCATCGACCTCATACCCAACCGCACCAATCACACCACACACTTGTCCCTTTTCTGTCTTAAGACCTCGGCTACCCAACATGGTCAAGAAACCTTCCACCCCCATCCATAAACCAATAACAACAACCCATTCCTTCCTCACAAACCTCTAACCTACCAAGTGCACACAACATGACTTACACCCACACTTAGAGTATCTTTTTACCACCAATACCTCCAATACCCTCAGCCTATTTCTTCACTACCCACTACACTTCAGTCATTTTCCTCACACCCCAAGTACTGACCCACGTCATCTACCTTCACACACCCCGTTATCCCCATGGGTAACTCACCTCTTCCTCCATCTACTTTTCCTTCTAGACCTCATACACCCCACATCACCTTTACCCAAGAAGGTGCAACCCAAAAACAAAACCCCACTACCCCACAATAAGGTAGTCAAAACAACCACACACCCCCTCCTACCCGCATCATCTACTTATACCCCTACCCAAAAAACATGACCGATACCTAAAACCACACCGGCACCTAAACCCATAACTCGACAAATTCCTACTCTTAAAAATAGTTCCTCAACAATCCACCACCTACACCCAAACCCACGTTCACTTCCCATTGTGATCCACTAGCAGGATCCTATGCCAAAATTTTAACCAACCTCCTCGAGACTTATGTTATCACATTACCTCCCACTCCGACCTTATGACCCCCTCAAACCCAAGCCAAAAGGGTTTGATGATACTAAAATTTGTGCATACCATCATGTGCCGGGGGCATGATGTGGAGAACTACTGTAAGGCCTTAAAACCATCCTTATCAATTGTGTCCACGTAGAAACCAACTTTGATGATGAAGACCTTCTTCGATGAGGATCCTTCTTCATAACACCCATTCCCACACCCACTCAACAACCACAACCTCCACCCTCACAGCTCCTAGAGCCACTCCCAAGATTTGAAATTAACATGGTTCACATCGAGAGAACTTTCCATGCCACCACCCAATGTCATTTCTGCCCAGCTCACCTCACCTCAAGGCTTTTTTCTCCTCCAGTAGGTTTTTTCCTTCATGTCATTATACCACTCATCCTACACCTTCTCCATTTTCTAACTCCCCTCAAATCAACATGATACATGTTATCACTACACATGTGCAAGGATAAAGGAAAAGAAAAGGCAACTGACCTACCAACCAATCCTATACCCAACATACCATCTACACCCATACCTAAAATAACTATCCATGAGCCCCACATACCCCATTTCTAATGGTGTCACACATCACACCATGCTCAAACAATTACACCAATCTCCCCTTAAAATGTCCTTATATGACCTCATCCAAACCTCAGAATCCCATCATCAAGCCCTCATGGAGGTTCTTCAATCTATTGAGGTTTTACCCAATGACCCTACACCCGTAGCCTCCATTATCACACCCCATCATGTAGCCTCTCTCACCAAATTACCACCTTCATCTTCACCCCATCTTGTTCACCAAGTGGCCTCCCTTAGCTTCTTAGAGGAAGAGATCACGCCACACCAAAATGATGACCTAGACCCAACCCTCTTCATCTCCATCCACATTGATGACATACGGGTATACACCGTGTGATGATTGATGGAGGCATTAGCATTAACATCATTTCATCCCATGCATTTGCTCAAATGCGCATACCTGACAATTACATGCATAAACATCCTTGTCATGTTGTGTTCATTCAATGATGCATTATCACCTCACACTAGGCATTGTCATCCTTCACATTTCATGGGCCCCCACACTATTCGAATTGTTTTACATTTTGGAGGGGGAATTTCAATATAACTTTGTTGCTTGGTAGACACTGGATCATGTCATGGTTATGTTCCTTCCACTTTGCATCATTGTGTAAAGTTTGAACATGAAGGACACACTTATACCATTCAGCTGACCCATCACCTTTCAAAACATGCAACATGCTTTACCGACCTAATGATGTGCTCATACCACATCAAGCCGTCTACCTCCTCGCAACAATACACTTTCACCTACACCTCCACCTACTAGTACAATCTACATTACTTTCACCGCACATACCTCCTCCATTCCTACCGTTGCTATAACCTCCATGGCTGACCCATTAGCTTCCCAATCCATTAACTCCACCTCCGCATTGACCTCGACACATCATCCATTCCAGCTACCTACATACCAACCACTGATCCCTTGGAAGGTGTTTTTCAATGCCTCACTCTGGGGGAGTACCGCCTATATAGTGTCAACACATTCCTTACTCCGCATGAGTATGGAAGCCTTCACCAACACCCTCATTATGATCACCGTATAGGAGAATGCCTCCTTTATGGTCCTCCTCATCTTTGTACTAGTCTCACCTATGGGGGACTTGATACTACCACTTACACACTTGAACCACCATCACAAACCCACCCATTTTCCGTTGACTTCCAATCACTTACCAATCACCATTTTTCCCACACCTTCCTGCACCATGTGTGTGGAAGGGTTTTGGTTTTGGTTTTATGAGCAAGGCCACCATACTATTATTCCATGTACCACCCACAAACATAATGACCATGTAGTGGTATCGGCTTCCTGAACCTCCTACCAAACAAAGCCCGCATTGAACTCATTGAGGACCCTAGCCCTTCTCCACCTTCATCTTCATCACCACCTTCACCCGCTCCACCTTCATCACCACCCTCACCGATGGAGTTGATGGATCCTGAATCTATCCCCCTAACTTTTTTTTTTCATAAACACCATTTCCTTGGGGCCTTTGACTTATCAACGCGAAGGTGAGGCCCCTTCCACTCTTCCATTCCTGTATCCTGAAATGATTGATGATGACACACCTATAATTAACGTCATTCAATGTCAAGATGATGAATCCATACTCACCTACCTTGGTGCAGAAGACTCATATATTCATCGGTCGTTACCCTCTGAGATGTAAACCATGTTGAATGAATTGACTATCGAGATCAACATTCATACTCAGGATGACCCACACATCCTAAAGATCGGACAATCTTTAGATGCTGCTGAACAGGAAGCCATCACTTCTTTTCTTCAAGATCATAACCACTTTCACTTGGTCTTACATAGACATGCCCGGTATTGACCCCACCATAGTGGTCCACAATATCGTAACCATTCCGATGAGAAACCTATCAAACAAAAGTTGAGGAAAATGCACCCTCGCATTTCTCTTCTCATCAAAGAAGAACTTTTAGCCTTCTTTTTTCCATTTCCTTCATCTTACCCATTGATTATCCTCATTATGGATTTCTAACATTGTCCCTATTACTAAAGCAACAGGGGACTCCGCATTTGCATGGACTTCGTGACCTCAACCTAGCTTGCCCGAAAGATGACTTTCCCTTGCCCGGTATTGATCAACTAGTTGACCTCACCGCTGGTCATGAGATGCTCTCACTCATGGATGGCTTCTCGGGTTATAACCAAATTTTCTTGCCCCAAAAGATCAACACAAGACCACATTCATCACCCCTTGGGAACCTTTTCTCTATCGAGTCATGCCTTTTGGGCTTAAAAAAACTTGGTGCTACATATCAGCGTGTTATGACTTACATCTTCCATGATATCATGCATCACATATTAGAAGATTACATGGATGATCTCTTGGCCAAATATAAACATCACTCTAAGCAACTTCTCCATCCTCAAAACCATCTTTGACCACCTCATTAAATATTACATCGCCTTGACCTAAAAAGTGTGTCTTCGTGATTCTCTTAGGAAAGCTCCTAGGATTTATTTTTCCCTCCGTGGTATAGAAGTTGACTCTGCTAAAGTCAAGGCCATCCTGAAATGCCTCCACCTACTCTTAACCCACTCATGCCTTATAGTAAGATATATAGTCCAGTCGTTACATTCCAACCTTCATCATACACCCAATCATGCCATTTCATCAGTCGCTAGGTGACCTTTGGCCCTTCTCTCAATGGGATTGGATCTTGTCGGAGAAATCAATCCTCATTCTTCTCCAACCACCACCATCAATGAATCTAAATAATCAACCTTTTTACCGAATATACAAAAAATGGGTGGAAGCCATCCACCATCTCCATGAAATTGAGAAGATATGTGAGTTCATTAACCATCACATCATTTGTCGCTTTGGTGTTCCTCATCGCCTCATCCCTGAAAAACAATTCAAAAACAAAACATTGCAAAAACTTTGTGACGCCTTTGGCATTCACTTAGTTTCTCATCACCTTATTACCACACAAACCAATGGATCAAGCTGAATCCACTAATAAAACCCTCAACAAAATTCTCATGAAAGTGGTTGGCGATCTTTGGGAAGGATTAGCATGCGCACATTCCTTTTCCCTATGGGCATACCGCACTAGTATTCACACTTCCAATGCGGCCACACCCTTTTTTGCTAGTCTATGGTACAAGAGGTTGTTCTACCTCTTGAAGTCATAGATCCCCTCACTGCATTTCTCTCCATGATATGCTTATTGATGATGATGAATTTTTTCGGGACCGCTTAGCACAACTAGAGTTATTAGACGAATGTCATCTTAACTAGCTGTATCACCTTCAAGTTTACCAATAACGTATCAAACGTGCTTATGAAAAATGTGTTCATGAATGAACCTTCCAAGTCGGTGACCTTTTCTTGAAAGAAAATCAACATGTAACCAAAGTAGAAAAAAGTAAACGGGGAAAATTCTCTCCTAATTGGCTTGGACCATACATCGTAACTCATACCTATGGATCAGGTGCCTATCATTTATCCTCACTTGATGGTAAACCCAAACCTGAGCCCCTTAACACATTACATCTTGACCATTATATTGTTGACTCATTGTCCTACCTCACCCTTTATCTCTTTACAGGCTCATCCCTTGAGCACTATTCACTCCATACACCTCCCTAATGATTAAACAAGAATCATGTGAGTACCCATCACTTGTTATCTTCTCTTGAATATGTGTACCATGGACACTACACATAGCATGATTCTCATGGATACTTTTCATCTACCTTTAGATGAGATCCCATGGTCATTCCACCTTTCCTTTTGAACAAGAGTCCTATCCTCCACCTTGGTCTTGTCCATGACTTCAACGACCTCACATGGGACCAAACTCCTTGAGTCAAACTTCTAATAAAAGATGACTCCCTCAAAAGGACATCTTCCTCTTGACAAAATTGCTGCTATAAATATTGCTCCCTCGAAGGATAAATATGTGAAGCTTTTAAACAAATAAAAAAAAAAGAGAAAACCGAAGCTTCCCGCATCGATCAACTTCACGAAGACCTCAAGGAGTACCATATTCATTATCCCATATAGACTTCCCGCATCGATCAGTCTATCAAAAAAAAAAAATTTTTAGTCATGGACTTGCCCATTGTGACCTAGGACCCCTTGCCCAAGGGCCCTGTCACTCAAAACATATAAAATTAGCTACCTTTCACCCACCTTACCATTTCCACTCTCATTTCCTCAATTTCCTCAAGGGACATCTTGGAATTTAGACATTTGGTGATCCTGTGACTACCTTCATCGTAGAACATGTCAATCGTGCAATGTCTTTAGGGTCTTATGTTCATCACCTCCTCCAAGGTATGATCTACTCGGTATGATCCTACCCAATCAGGTGGCTTTATTGCCCCCTCTTATCTTTTAACCATCTTTGTTTACATTTTGATTACCTTATACAAGACTTGGTCCTCGATGCTTACCTTTGAGGTAATCCTCCCCTTTCACCATAATCACCTTCACTGCATCCTTTTACCTATAATCTACCCACACCTATTAAACCTAAACCCACAACATGCCCAAAAACCTACCAACTCATTTTCATATTCTTCCCTAGCTCATGGGAGAACTACATTGGCCTGAGGTCCCTTTTCGTCATTGGGACTATGTAGGTAACACTCTGAGGGCATGGGGCCCTTGGAGGTTAGCTCGACCATTCTCTACCCTAAAAAAATTCATCAACCATGCCTAACTCACCATTTACATCACATTTCACTTAGTTCCCCTTTTATAACAAAATTGGAAATTAAGCCACATACATAACAAGTTGCTTACCACAACATACATTTATTACACCTACCATCCCTCTATCATCACTATGCATAGATTATACAACATTTCACATATGACCCATAGTATCATTCATTGCAAAAAATAATGAATCATAACTAAACCTACTTTTCGACTCAACCATGCCTAACCAAACCTAACTCGAACCATGCCTAACCAAACCGACTCGATCCATGCCTATACCAACCTTGACTCCATCCATGCCTAACTAACTAACTAATTTCAAACCACATTAAAGTAAAAATCCACTCGATGATCCATGCCTAAACTAACCATAAACCAATGTCTCATACACTAATTTCAACCACATCAAGTAAAAATCCATATCTCATCTAATACAAATCAATAAACCATATCTCATCACACATCTAAATCATGAAATACCATCATCTCATCATATAAATCAATAAATGTGTATCTCTGAAATATACCTATCTCATCATGTCTATCATATATATATATATATATATATATATATAATACAAAATGTCATCGCACACATAGCGGTCTCATATATACAAAAAGAATGAATGAATCAATACAAAATATCTTGGCACGTAGGCCGGTATATGCTCAAAATATACAAAAATCACTCATACATCCTCACTTATCTTTGCATGCATGAGGCGGTATGTGATAAAAAATACAACTATCTTTGGCACGCAGATGCATATATATCAAAAAAATCACTAGTATACATAAAAAATCAGGTGACCGCATCTCAGGCATCTCACTGAGATGTCCTCCATCTCTGTGTCACATGTACCCTGGCCTCTTGTGTCCCTACTAGCACATCACCTAGCTCTGGTCTATTGCATTGTGCGCTGGTGGCCTCTCCTTGATGGGCCTCGGAGCTCACTGACCTCCTGTGCTCTCCACACTATGTGTGCGGGATCTCATCCTCTCACTGGATGCCTGTTGTGCTCTGTACTCTCGTAGGATAGGAAGTCTATCCCGGCCACCATGAGCTAATCTTGATAATATCTCACCTCACCTAGGGCATCTCGTAACCTAGATATAGGCATGGTCTGTGGTGGTCCCATAGGTCTCTGGCCCCTATACCTGCCCCTGTGACCTGCCCTACCCTACGCGCCAACCTATGAACTAGGACCAGCTCCCTATGCCTATGGTGGTGCCCCTACCCCTATCCCTGTGGTGGTATATATCCCTAGTGACTGTAAGGCCCCAATCTATGCTCTGAAATTGTTGCATGGGCAATTGGCCTGTAAACCTACCACACTGAGCTAATAAGGCTGTGCCACCACGACCATCTCTATCTCTCATCTCCTCCATCTCCTCCATCCTCTCCCTCCACCATCTAGGCCTACAGACTGGCCACCTGTACTCGTAGCTCTACTACCTCTACCTCTAACCCCTCAATTATGTCTATAGTATACCTATCTGGGTAATCAACATTGCTACCTACCCCCTATAAGGGTCTCTCTGCTTGTAATGGTAGGTTTAAGTCAGCTGCTGCCCGGTCTAGGTGGTATGGCTCTGAATGAGCCACCCACCACTACTATACTGTCTGTACATACATCCGGCATCATCTATCCACCGATCCACTAGCTCCTCCTCCTCCCCCTTGTAGGCATTGTAGGCTATGGTAGAGGTAGAGGCCTCTCCACATCATCTCTCTCAATCTTATGGGAAGGATGGAGGAATATCTTACAAGCTGGCAAGCCCTATCTTCCGGACCCTATCTATCGGGATCATCTCATCCTCCCCAACACGGTGACCCTGTATCCACCTCTCTAGCTGGAGCTCAGCTAGCTCCTCATGCATGTGCCTATATGAGGGGAATCCCACATATGGCCTCCAGATAATGTCCACTCAGACAACCCCTCCAACAACTGCCGAAAATGGGCCACATCATATGTTGGCCTATCGATCTCCACTCTCCTACAACTGGCACCCATCTCTGTATCCCACCCACACACATCTCATGGGAAATGCATCTACTAGGGCATCCCTATAGGTTGAAACATAGACTATGTGCTCGTAGGCCCTAGCAGTGTAGTATAAATGTACAACACAAGCTAAACCTACGCAGCCACCCATATGCCCACAACTCTCGGTATAGCTGCACCAAGAATGTTGGTGCCAGGAAAACCATGTCTCCTCTACCATCATATCATGGAGCACCCCCATCAGTGATGGGGAAAGCATCCACCCTCTACATCTAGTAGTGCATAGTAGCACACTGCCTCCATCAATAGAACCACTAGCCTCGTCTCATCTAGATGGGCTAGGTACATCTCTCGCCATAGCTCAAACTAGCACTATGGAATCTCAGATCCACTACCCCCTCACCAAAAACTATCCGATCAGCTCCTTTGAGGCCTCGGAGGAGATAGAGTAAACTGGGCACCCAATATGGGTAACCACAAAATCTAGAACACGTCCTCAGGGTGATAGTCATCTCACCCATCGGAAGGTGGAACATGTTGGTCGTGGAGTCCCATCTATCGATGAGCATGACCATTAAGTTGGGCTGCTTCAAACAACATGTCGGTAGCACCAAATCCCACTCAAGCCCACTACCTCCACATGTTGCAGCTCCAAAGGGGTCGTTAAGCCACGTAATGTCACCAGTAGAGGTGGAACCCTATCTCGCATGTGTAACTGCTCTCCCTTACATCAATCCAAGCACGACATTAATCCCTATTTTACCATGACCATATTCACCAATTATCATTACCCTCCACCCTATTTTTACCCTACCCATCTCAACTACCTAACCTACATCACTTTTGCACCCTTGTGCCTAAAATCTGACCGGTACCGGTTTATTCTAACCGACTTCGGTCACTTTAAACCGACATGAACACTGTTTGGTGACCATACGGTTCATCTTTATGACCATGGTTACCACTTACCGACATCTATCACCTGTTTGGTGGTGATACCGTTTACCCAACCTGACGTTGGCCAAGCTTGACCGATTGGTCACTATTGCGGAAAATTATGTGACTTCCCAAACCCCCCTTTTCTATAAACCTCCCCCTGCCCCTTTTACCCCACCTACAATGACCTAAACTCCCCTTAGACCCCTACCCACCCCACCTATACAATTTACTACCCTCCCCCCTTTTTTTCCCATTATTCCCCCATACCCACATTTTATTTTTAACCACCCATAAACAAAAACCCAAAACCCACAAAACCCTACAAATAAAAATACCAAAACCTCTAATCTATCTAATCAACAATATAGAGTTAGGTGCTTACCTCGTCGTTGCTCATCATGTCTCGGCCGTCTCGTGGAACATCGGTGCTATCGGTGGTCTGCCCGATCCTCTCTCACCTCTGCCATCACCGAATATCTACTCGTAACCTCGACCAATCAACTCTCTCACCCTGATCCGTGGACCCACTACTCACCAACCTAACCCTCGTCAAATCAGACCACTTGCCACTCATTGTCCCATTTCTTCTGGACACTTTTCTCTTTTTTCTCTCTTTTTTTCATTTCTTCACTTCATAAATAACAAATGAATAATAAAAATGTGGATTTTTTTTTTTTATAACAAACCCGACCTAACCGACGTTGGTTACCATTGACCGGCATCGGTCACGTGCCCTACCTAACCATCATCGATTTTCCTATACCGATGTCGGTTATCCATGACCGCCATCGGTCACCCTCACCTACACATTGCCCTTACTTTGCCATTTTACCCCACCCTTTACCTTGCTCCTTTACCCCATCCAACCTTTACCCAACCCATTACCTTACCTTTCCTGACCTCGTCACTTCCTACCTCCATTTTCCTCCTTTGGGGACTTCTTATTATTTTACCCCTACCTTGGCCTTACCCATGTGTGACCTAGATATTTGGACCTGGACCATCGCTAGTGACCTTTGACCTCATGTGTTTTTGCTATACCTTATGGCATTAGTTACATGTGTTGATTGACCTAATGACCTTACCTAGCCTATTACCGTGACCGTTTATCCTGACCCTACCTTTGGTGTCCTTGGAACATACCTAAACGTTCCTGCACCTAACCTACATTGTGTTTCCTGACCATATCCTATACCTTGGATACCAGATTCACTTCAACCTTGTTGGATAAACCTATCGACCTTAGATGATGTAGAGTTTTCTGCTCTTCAACCGGTAGTGTGTTGTAGTTTATACATGTGTGTGTGTTTGACTGTTGCTACCTTTGACCCTGACCCATTACCTAGATTTCTTGAGTAGACCTTTCACCCTTTTCCCCTGTACCCACTTACCTTTTCCTCACATTTACCTTTTATCAAACCACTCACCGCTTCATCCTACTACCTCGTCAGTTCCTAGTTTGAGGGGGATCACCTTCACCCACACATGGGGCAACCACATCTTATTTTTGTTAGCACTTACAATCAAGCTGCAAAAAAAGGGGCAAAATGTAGACACTAAAATTAGGTCACACTCCCCTTTGGTCCCTCGACATATAAGCACCCTTTATTACATTTACCTAGCCATGACCCCCTTCACCCCACTAATATTAATTTAATTAAATTAATGCATTATCCTCACTATATTTATTATTTGAATATTTTATTTAAATAATATCCACACATACACTTCACTTAGACACCTCATCAAACCAACTCAACCTAAGACCTATTCTTAGTAAGTTGCCATAACTAACTAAGACTTACCCAAACCCTAAAAATCAATGCCTACATTCCCTCTAACCACATTCCCACATGCTCACAAGAGGCTCTCGAGTCTAATCCATGGGATAATGACACGAGATCCAAGGAAATCAGGAGGATCTCCCTAGTTTAGTAAACCTAGGAAATCCCACCTTGACCGACGTCGGTTACCCCTAACTGTCATTGGTTAAGCGGACCCTGTCGGTTACCCTTTTAACCCCTAAACTACCTTATTCTCAAGGTTGGAAAACATTGGGAGAAAGTTGATGAGAAAGAACACATCTCAAAGAGATAACGCATCTTCAGAGAGAAAATTCTAGCAAAAACTCACATGCAAGGAAGGAGATTGAGCATCTTCTCCTGCACAACCATCCCAGCCATGATCTAATCTATCAAGCAAAAGAGGAGTGTACATGCAGCCCATGCAAAATATTTTCTTCAATTGGTGATCACTTGCAACCTTCAAACCCATCATCAACACCTCCATCCCTCACACACTGAGCATTCAGGAATGGAATCCAAGTAAGTATAACATCATACTTTCTGGTTTATTTCATTTCATCATCATTTTATCATCCATTGTTTATCTTGCCCCCTATTGACCTTCTTTGACATTTTCACCTCCATATACCCATTAAAACCTCACAAAATCCTACTCCAATAACCCAATATTTCACCCCGACTCACCAAAGTCCTTTGTGTAATCACAAAGGAGACCACAACTTATTTTGTGACATTTTAGATCTCACGATGATAGGCACCGATTACACTTAACCACCATTGGTCATCCACGACCGACACCGATCTCTGTATTTGCCCACATACCTAGAATAGAGACCTACCCACCAAATTTCATCTCACCCCCATTCACTGTGATCTACCCGAGACCTCTATCAAACCTGTAGAGACCCAGAACCAATCATTTGACCTTTGGATTCTATTCTAGCTTAGCCTGTTAGATTAGATCTATTTCTTATTGTGTTTTTAAGTGAGATACCTAAATCATTTTAAATAACAATAGGATTTACTTTGTTTACAACATTAAATTGTTTAAAATAGTGGACTGACAGCCATCTAGGAAGTATCATACTTCCTAGATCTAGCATACGTTAGGCAGTTCACTGCCCATATTGTTTAATTCCTTATGGTGGTCTTGTTTTCATTATAGGTAGTTCCTCCTAGTCAAAAATAAGCTCTCACGATCATTTGTGGATCGGAATTCATACGCGTAAGAACCCATCAACCAAGATTTGAACAGGTATTCCTCCTACGCCTAGTTACCCTATCTGTTTCATCAAATCTTCAAAGAAGCGATCTAAGAATCGGGTGAAAGCAGAAGCATTGACACATTGTTTTAACCATTTTATTTTTGAAGGATTTACCATTATCGGTGAAAATGGCCAAGGGGATCCCTGTAATGGCATATGAGATGGTTCATAATGAATTTTAAAATCTACACATTGGTGACATAGGTAAGAGGGACCTTGGAATCGTGTCACTATCAAAATGAGATGAAACATCCTAAAGTTCGGAAGAGGTGGTGTCATTCTTAGAAGGTAGATCGTCATGGGTCCTTATTCCAAGGCCATGTTTATCGGTTTTAAAATGAGGGATAGGGATAGGCTCCAATCGCGGCCTTGTGCATTAGTGCCACATCCAAACCACTATAGCTCATGACAAACATCATGCGGGGATCTTTGATGTATTGAGGTGCTTGATTACATTACATGAAGCCATGCTTTACCTTCGACACTTTACTAGTAGGGTCTTATAACATTTTCTCCTCGGATAGGAGGCCATTATGGACAAATATTTCCAATGGTTTAGGAAATTGCTCATGGGTGCTCTTAAACTAAAAATAAGGCTTACCCCTTGTCTGGGGATGCTGATAAGTTTGATATCAACAAAGTTTGCTCAAGAGTGAATGGCTTACTTGGGCCATATTTCGATGATGTTTCCTCCCATGAAGAAAATTGATTGACCAATGAGGGAAATATTGATTGAAAGGCGTGAGAGACTCGAATCTATTCAGATTTTTATAGCCTCCGTTCGTAGAGGAACAACAATATCCATAGAAGGACATTCATAAGTGGCACGAGAAAAATTGTGCAATGCTCTACAATGTGTGAAAGGTTTGGGTTGCCCAAAATGGTAACCACCTTCCCTTCATTATATAACTTGATGCACTGATGAAAATTTAATGGAATAGCTTCCATGGCATGGATCCATGGGCATCCCAATAGCATGTTATGCGGAAGGTCCAAATCAAGAAAAAAAGCGTTGTGTTATGACATGTTGGTCCTACCTCCATGGGGACTACTACAATCCTTCTTTGACTCTCTTTCTTCATTGTCATATCTTTGTGATTGTGATAGTTTTAGCACCCAAATTTGTTTTTGAACGGCCTAGCTGCTTTACCAACTTCAAGGTGCAAATATTCAAACCAAATCCCCATCTACAAGTACTCTTTTGATTTTCGATGGGTACCACCACATCGAGATACAATGGCAAGTTATGCTCTAGGTTGTTATGTGGGATTGTAGTATGATCAAAAGTAATATGATCATTGGTGTATAAGTGTGCAATCATGGCTTGAAGGTTCGTGGGGTCTACCTCATGGAAACCCTTGAATTTTGTAAAGTTTTGTATAGTATATTCTTATGGGCATTAGATATCTTGAGTATATGAGAATAGATATCTTAGTAGACATTTTCTCTAACTACTCTATTAAGTGATACTAACTTTCTTGAGGGCTAGGCACAAGATCTGGTATGATTAAGAAGACATGTTTTTTCTTGAATACGTAACTCTTTTCTAAAATATGAATGGTGTTGATTTGATTGTTAGATGAGTAAATACATCCAATCGGGGAATCGTAAGGACTATCACTCATAGGGTACACATAGGCGGTAGTCATATAGTTGTTGGAAGTTTTCCCTTGATTTTTTTCTTTTTCTTTTTATTTGCATGGTCAAGAAAAGGTTCTTTGTAAATACCCATTTTTTCATTTGAGTCTTAGGGGAGATCACAACAATCTTCGCTTCCTATGATTTTTGGATATAATGGGGAAATCTCGAACATCTATCCATTTTGTGTCCTTTGACATGGTGGAAGTCACAATATTCATGCTCTTTTAACCAAACAAGTTTTGGATCATCTTACGGATATGAAATCTTGTTGCACTTGGATACTCTACCATTTTTACACCATCTAATTGTTGTAGGATGGTAGATAAAGATTCTGTCAAGGATGTGAACATACATTTTGTAGGTGCTTTGGGATGAGGTCCTTGTGAAAGCTTTAAGAGTGGGCTGTATGTATGGCTTGGAATCTCTTGGAGTCTATAATGCCATCACCAACAACATGTTTATTCTTATTGAAGAATTTAGGTTTGTCTGTGGATTTGGCTTCATGCTTGTTTTTAGTAAAGGGTTTAAGTGTTCCTTTGGCAATGAGCACTTTCTCAATTTGACTACCTTTCTCTATGAATTCTTTGAAGTTTGAGCCATAATGCATTTGCAAGTGAAAGGCTATTTATGGGTTCAAGTTAGGAAAAAATATGCTCACTAACTATTTTTTGGTAAGGCATAAGGAAAATGAATAGCTAACCCACGCCATCATTGCAAAAATCCTGCAAATGTCTCATTGGGTTTTTGTTTTGTGTTGCATAGATCATTCATTGTAATGTCACTCTCCATATTAAAGGAGTAATGCCTTAGAAATTTCTCTACTAGTGCGGGCCATGTTGTAATGGAGCCCTTGGGTATGCTTTATAAAACCATTCCAATCCTAATACGGCTCTAGTGTGAGGAAAAAGTCGTATTAAGAAATTATCGCTATATGCGACCTCTTGGCAAGCCATGTAAAAGTATTTTATATGATCACGAGGATCACTTTTGCACTTATACTTATCAAACTTGGGAACAGTAAAGTGTTTTGGGAAAGGTTGTTGTAACATGTCCTTATCAAAGGGGTAAGGACATAGTTCTTCATACAAATATTTTCTATTTTGGCCTATATTTCCCTGTTGTAATGTAGTAAGCGTATCTTTCATAGATTTCAATTCATCTTGAATGAGTTGCTCTTTAGTAGGTGATATTTGACCTTTGAGCACGAGTTGCCTTACAGGGTATAGTCTATATGCGGATCAAATTGAAACTTGTTAAGTTTTTTTGTCTTTGTCTTTACATGTGTTTCTTTTAAAGAGCCTAGGTTTATTAGTTTTTGACTATACTTCAAGATCTATTTTTAGAGGATCTCCTCCTCAACTAGGGGTCCTCATCTTCATCAAATTTTAGAGAGGGAAGCTTTCCACTCGGTTATTACTTTATGTAAAGCCTTAAAGTGAGGTTTTCATGAAGGTTCACCTTCAACAATGGCCTTATGTTTCCTTGAAGTGGAAGCATACCCCACATCAAAAGGATTATCTATGTCTAAGATGAATCTTCACTCTCTAAGTTAGGGTTAATGGAATTTGTTTCTTCTTCATGCTCGTGTGGAAGTTTAGCTCCTAATGCCAAGACTCTTGTAAGTATTTGATCTTTATTATAATATAAGAGTTCATCAAATCTACTTAGGTCTAACCTTTGTTGAATTCTTCGGAAGAATCGACTCTTCTCCACTATGATCAATTAACCTCTTTGTATCTTTGACTTGAGAGAAGATCAATCCTAAATTATGACCACTGAATGGGAAGGTGTCGAAAGGGTTTTCTCCCATATCCTGCTCATTTGATTTGGCTGCCATTTTTATGATTTTAGGCATTACTAGCAGATGTTTGTATGTAGCTAGCATAACCCCTAAGTGTATGGTTTTCTATAAGCCATTCAAGATGATGTTGGAATTATACTACAGTGTATCCTAGATGTAGTTTTATGCAATCGTCTTTATCAAGAAACACTCATATGCACACCTAAATGTTATGATCACTCAATTCATTGTTACCAAGCTTATGCCCTAAAAATAGATAGTGATAATGATGTATCAATATGTAAGTCAAGTTAGAACCCCAATAAGGTCTAAACACTAATGTGATGTTGTCGTGAGTCCTCGACAAGATGTACCTAAAAGTAGTTTGAATGTCGATGAAAGCCAAACCTTCGAAAAATGGAAGTCTGAATAGATATAGCGTAATAATGTCACCGTGATACATTAGCCAAGAAAGCAAGGTGTTAGTACCATGACAACTTTATTATGATATATGTAAGGCATTATTATCGACACTTTTCAAGAAAGATTCGGATGACGTTGAAACTAAAACCAAGTGATAAGTATAGCGAGGAGTTTTTAATCGTGTGAGCAGTGTAACCATGCAATAAGGGACTTATACCATCTTCTCACAAAACAAGAACACGATGTAATCGATATTGTACATCAGGATGCAAACAAAACTATCAACTCAAGAAGAGATAAAAGATGAACCGGACACACAACAGTGAAGATGATCTTGAAATCAAGATGGACGGGATTTTATCAAAGATACAAAAAGCATACCCACACACTTTATAAATTTAATAACCTTGTACCGTAAACATGGATGGGCGAAAAGCAGAACAAAAAAGTAGCGAGCACTATCCCTAACAAAAACACACAATGTATGCACTTTTCTCACCCGAACAATGGGCGGTGAGAATGCAAGGGTATTGATAAAAAATATGGAAACAAACCAAACACCACTTAGGCAGACCTTTGCCTTATCCAAAGACAAGAATAAAACTAAACAAAAGTGAGACGTAGTTTAGTTTCATGATGAAAGACACTTAGATAAAACTCACAAGGGTTCTTTTGCCTTGTTCGAAAAACAAGGTTTAGATTCTAGATGAGTTGTCACTTCGTGATGGCTTGATGTAACAAGGACTAGTAGAGTGGGCTCCAAGAAAAATTGATTTCCTAATAATTTCTCTCAACTACGTGTCACAAAGTTATCCACGAGTGGGGTGATTTACCCAAAAATTCACAATGACTAGTTTGGGAGTATCTTGGTTTTGCCCCCTTCAAGCACGGTGGGAAGTAAATGCATCCATCGTGTACTTTTAATAGGGTCGGGATAGGGAAAACTTGTAACTCTATCTCACAAGGAAAACTAATCAAGTGGGTAAGCATAGTGCTTCGTTTTTTATCCATGAGGTTACACAATGATGGACTAATTTAGGGTTCTTGGACTCACCCTCGTTGTTATAGCTTAAGGCGTTATGCCAAAGGGGTTATGTTCCAATTGAGCGGATAGGGACGTGCCCTTTTCGAAACACTGTAATATAATGTTTTGAATATGGTGTGTTTTTTATCTTGCTTAACTTAATGTGGTCTTAAGTAGCACATCATTTAGCAACCTATAAGAACACGTGTATTAGTGGGTTTGTGTTTTTGTTTTTCGACACCTTTCTTTGACAAGCGATAGGTTACGTAGACAACAAGTTTTTAGTAATTTTCCGGTTTGTAGGTTGATGTTAAGAAAGAGAGTTTTTCACTTTGATTTTGATTCCTAAGATCGCTAAAAGGTGCGTAGGAAGAGCATACATAACGTGAAAAATTCTACGAAATCACATGAAAGTTTTACTTCAACCTTTATAAAACAATTGTTTTTGAACAATTGATATGATTTTTTTATAAGTGTTTTGATCTCAAGATCACCTTGAAGGTGCTAGGAGAGAGCATACACACTTCTACAAAGCTAATTCTAAGCCAAGAACAAAAACACTCTAACTATGCAAACTGAAATGTTGAGAAAAAACCCTGTTTTTCAAATTGTTAGTCCTAGAAACCTACAGTAATGGATCGGAGAGAGATTTTCTGATTGTAAAATTTTCAATTTTTAATACATACACCTGCACTCCTATCCGACATCATTGCTTCCCAACCGATGGATACGCGCCCTACCTAACAAGTACGCATGCAGTCAAAAATTAATAAAACCTAATGTTGTAAAACATAGACACTCGCAACATGACAAAGAGATGTGCCCATATTGACATGGACGATAATTTTTTTACATGTACGCACATAAGCTGAAATAGGAAGCTGTAATTTTTTTACATAGTTAGACCATTTACACGTGCGCACCCGAGAGAGGTGGATACGCACCCCTAGATGATGGAGATGTGAGCGTGTCTCAGAGAGAGAAAATTTGTAAATGATGAGGACCTCTTGATAGGTATGCACCTGATCCGATGGGTACATTGGGGTTTCAACGTGTATGCGCCCCTTGTTTGACACCTACGCACACCTTGTGAAAAACTTGCAAAAATATGGATTTTCAAATTTTCAAGAGCAAATAGGTTAGTTGTTAGTCAAAGTATCCTATTTATATATCAAACCCATAAAATGTATATAAATGAAGGTCATTTATCTAGGGTTAGAAAAAAAAGAGGAAATAACAAATGATTTGAGCAAAAACTTGAAAATAAACTTTGAAAAACCTAAAAGACCTCCATTAATGGAGGGTGGACATAAAGGTCCCACCAGGCGTGCCAAATGTGTTCAATGAAAAGTTGCAAAAGCCATGGATTCGGGGTAAGAATATCTAACGAAACCCCAAAGGCTTTTGACAATCGATCAATTGACCATGTGATAAGAAATGAACAAGGTTTTCTTCGTTTCATACATTAATTTGAAATAAACATGTAGACTAAGCAAATGAAGTTAATCTCTATTCTTTGAAAGCTTGAAATAATGAACCTAAGAGAATCAAGAATTTATTTTATATGATAAGAGAAAGAGATATCCCCATTAATGGCTTCAAGGCTAATGGATCTTCCCTTTTACTCCATGTTAATACTATGAAATACAAAATCAAATGCTTTTAGCTCAAATGGAAGAAGATGAAATATAATCTAAAGCCTAAACAAATTGCTATAATCTATGCTAGAAGAAAGAGAATTATTGGGAAATGAGGGAGAGGGTATAGCCCTATTTATAGTTTTTGGTTTGGAAGAAAAGGGAGATTTGGGTGCATGTGGGACAAAGGCTAAAGTCCAAAAAGCACTTTTAGCAAGTCAAAGTGTGATTTGACTATGTTTAAGGTATTTAACCTAGTGAGACTAATTAATATCTCTTAGAGAGTAATTAGGGTTTTGGAAGGGTTTCGAGAGGGCTTAAGCAATCCAACGAAGTGGATTGATATTTTAGGGAGCTAATAGAAGCAAGCTAGAAAGGAATAAGAAGCTAATGTAGTTAGAACGAGGCTATAACAACCTATTTGAATCATTTACAAGAGGAAAAACAACCAAAAAGGTGTCGTGAGAGGGGAGTTAGATAGGTCTAATTGGCGGTGTGCCATCAATTTACAAAGGGAAGAAGTGTTAGTGCACCATTAGAAATAATAGTGTATTGATAAAACTATAGGTGTCTACACTCGGTCTCGAAACAAGGATTGTAATGGGAAAGCATAACTAGGATCTCTGTTCGGAGTAGTTTTGTAGGGCCGAACTATACTTCTTGATGTATATGGTATGAGATGACCCTATATGTAATATAGCTCTTGTGAATGAATGTGATTAATATGTGAATTTCTATTATGGATATTAGTGTTTATGGACCAAACCCTTGTGTTATTCATGTTGTTATGTACTAGATCTAGTTTCTTTATGCTTCTACAATGTTTATTTACATTCATGGTGCTTATATGCCTAGATTTGGTGTTTGTAATTTATGTCTTTGAGAAAACTTAAACCAAACCCCATACCCCTTTCCCCTTCCCCTACCCTCTCTGGCCATCTCGGCCAAGCTCACCGTCCATCCCCTAAGAAACTACCCTCCAACGCATCAATCACGCCTCGGCCCCAGATCCCTACCCCATTTTGACCCCTTCCTAGCGCATCCGACGAGCTCACCTAGACTACCCCATTCCCATGACACCCCTCGCAGACCCCCCCTAATTCCCTGAGCTCGGGATGTTTGAATCACCTCACCTCCCTCCACTAACTAACTACCAACTGCCCCTGTCTCGACCCTCCTCATTTCCCATAACACTCCCCCTCCATGTTTCCATACTTGATCCCTTATCCTAGTTCTCCCCCTCTCGAGATGGTTCCTCCCTCAAATCATCCACTACATTATGATACCTTGGCCATCCCTCTAGCTCTACCCCCCGATCCCTACCCCGTGAGCCCTAAGCTCATCTCGACCCCGACCGAATCGGCCCACCCAATGACCCCCACACTCCCCCTCTCGCATCCCATCTTGGACAGACCCGACACACCTTGAATGACTCGATCCCCCGACCACCTAACTCCTAGCTCCCCACGTAGGCCTCCGCCCAAATCCTAACCTCACCCTTAACCCAAATAAATCCCCCTACCCAAACCCGGACCCCATAGTGCCTCACTCGCTCCCCACCCTTGCCAGAATCCCTTGAGCTCCCACCCTTGATCTGTCCCCTCCGAGTGCATAGAGCTCCCTCCCTACGAACCCATCGCACCACCATAGCTCGCCCCACTGCCAAACAATATAGTGAACAAAACACACGCATCTCCATTCTTATCAACTTTAGAGTTAAGTATATTTTTGTTAGTTTTTATGTTTTAGGTTTAGGTTGTTTAGAATATCATATCATTTGAGTTCTTAATTAATATTCTTTTAAATCCTTTTCATTATAATAAATCTCCTCATCTTATTTTTATTTTTCATCTCTTTATTTCTAAATCTTAAGTCTACGCTTAGGATTTAAACTTTCAACATCACTTAACTTCCACTTAAGTTTAGTTTCACATATTAATTTCTTTTAACTTCTCTTGTCATTCATTTTTAAAATTTTCTTATTTAGTTACTTATTTTAGTTCCTTAGGTGTTTTTTTCATTTCCTTTTCCTTATTATTGCCCCATTAGATTAATTTTACTAGAGTGTTAGATTTTTAATAATTATTTGTTTGTTTTAATTCATGATTCCTTTGTTTAATTAAATGTAGGATTTTTCAATTAGAACCATGTTCTTAATTTTTCATTACTTTTTATCACATAAACTACTTGTGCATACTTGCTTTTAGGGCTACCATACATTTTTACCTCCAACTTATTTTTCACTTTTTAGACATTTTATCACCCTCAACTCGGTTTTTGTCCATTTTTCGCTCACAATTTTCATTTCAATTTAATGTGAAAGTTTTAAATTTATCCTTATTAGATGTTTCGATCCAAATTTTCTCACTCTTTTGTCATTCTTGTACACATTTAGTCACTTTACAAACTAGACTAACCTTTTCTCATGTGTTTTGTATGTTTTTTGTATTGTCATTATTAAAGACTAATCACGAAATGATCATGTGTATGCTCTTCCCTAGAGCTTTCTAAGAAATCTTGGGAATCAGAAATGTGGTCATTTATTTTTGTTTTTGGGGAATTAATGTTTCTCTTAATCAAATCCACCCACACATATGCTCTTTCCTTGTGCTTTTAAAGTGATCTTGAAAATCGAAACACAAGTTCACTTCTATTATCTTTTTACCTCCTTCCGGAAAACATTCTAATCTTTTCTTGAAGAAACCACTCTCATGAAGATTGATAAAAACTTTAAAACTACTAACTGCAGGTTTCCAAATGGTGTACGACTAAACCACATTAAGCTCAAAAGATAAGAAAATACACCACATTCAAAACATTGTATATACAAGTTTGGATAAGGGTAAACCCATCCACTTTAAACTAGGAGAAACTCCCTTTGGAATAAGCCTTAAGAGAACAAAGGGGATGCTCTTAGGAACCCCAAAGTAGTCCACACCTTGAGGGAGGGAGCTGGTGGACAAAATGAGAACCTTTTCTCTTACGAATAGTAAATCCTTGTGAGTTAGAGTCACATATATCCTTAGTGGTGACCCCGGTGTGATTCATTCGGAGCAACATATTTTTGCTCGGGGTTTCACAGAGGGGGTAAAGTAAATTCGTTAGCTAGAAATAGTGTCACGCTCGCTTGGGTATACTATTGACACCTAGTTGAGTGAACCACTTAGGAAGCCACACCTTGTCAATCCAATCTAAGGTAAACGCCACAACTTTCACTTTACCATTTTTCATTTTTCTTCCATGTTATGTCATTCATGTTTCTCTATCTCATAGAATTTTTCACTTTGTACATGTGTCTAAGTCTTGGGTTATGATCATCCATATTCACACTTGAGTAATTTCATTTTCATCTAAGTCTTGGCATCAAAATACACACTTTATCACAGTTAAGAAATCTCTTGATCACCTTTATCTTTCATTATCGTAAGTATTAAGTTTAACATTATTTTGTTGAACTCTAAGCATTCCTCATTCTTAAATCATCACATTTCATATTTACTTTGTGGACTTATCGACATTCTTCACTATCATTCTCTATCCATCTTACGTCATCTCATTACATGTCAACTTTTTGAATTGACAACCTTTTCATAGCTCTTCTTACATCATCACATTGTATATTCACTTTTTTGAATGATGACATTTTCTCTTGAAAGGAACGATAACAAGATCATACCAAGCCAAGAACATAGATGCTAATCAAATACCACTATCAATAAGATGAAAGCAATTCACTAGAATAGCTTTACATAAAACCTTTGCAAACAAATGAGCAACAATATCATATATTATTATGGAACTCAATGCAATACATTGAGAATGGGACCTTGCTTAAATAAGTAAGGAATAACAATCTAAGAACCAGTCAAGGTCATAGATCAAGCCATAAATCAAGGAAATAACTAGTCATCAAAGAACTAGTCAAGACCATAGATTTATGAGAGAACTAGACATCAAGGATCTAATCAATACCATAGATCAAGGAAAGAAATATACCTAACAACTAGTTAATATCTCCTAATATCTAAATAAATAAAAGGAAATATCCACACACATAAGTGGGTGAGAATAAATACAATAAAGCTAAATAAAGTACCTAGGTGAACATGAGCTAAGGTGAATACCTACTCTAACACCCCCTCAAGTGAAGCTAGGGGAATAAAATAGAAGTGTCATGTCCATAGTATGAGTCCCTGGCAACTAGGCACGATGAGGTACTCATGTACATAATAAGCTGGAAAAAGGGACGCCAGTAAGGTACCCAAAACAAATAACAACAAAGTAAAGAGAGTAAAACCCACTCCAAGGCATCCAAAGAAGCTTGGCTAAAAAAATCGTACAATTTGAAGAAGTTTGGTGTGTACTATGGTCGAATCTTTGCTCGATCAAAAACTCAAAAACAATCGACACCGGGTTTCACGAGAATAGCTCCATACAAGGAAACTATCAACGGAGTGATGTCGAAAGTGCAAAAAAACACCAAACATAATTTGATCAATTGCTACAAATAGGTGTGCCATGATCTAAGAACAATAACCAAAGAAACAAGGCAATAACACAAACTCCAGTGTCACGATCTAAGAAAAGCCAAGGTAACAAGGTAAGGACACAAAACTTGAAGAAGTAGGATCAACACCACACCCTCCCATACTCGTTGAATGGGTGGAGTGATGCTACAAATCTATATGAGTTGTAAAAATAACTACTTAAACACTGGGATCCACTAGAATAGCTCCCCATAAGAGAGACTCACAACATGCCAAAAGTTTCGAAATACGAGATACAAAATCTCTCAACAAACAAAGAGATACACTACACCGCTAAAGAAAAATGCTCAAAAAAGAAGCATCACAATGCATAAGGTATAGAAAGTGGAGAAAGAGGTGAATGGTGGAGGAGCCATTCTGTAGAGTCCTCTCAATGAATGCCTATGTCGACTCCATGAGTGATCGGATATCCACCCCAAATCAAGCACTGAGATGGATGAAGAAGATGCCTACATATGACTTGGTGAAAAATGCACAATGGGTGCATGTAAAAGAACATCGAGAATGTGTGTCGAGTTGATCATGTCGAAACTGAAATATTAGGTTTCTCAATCTTGAGTGAAGGTGCAAAAATCATGTGTTGCTCATGATCCTTAGAAAGAGTCGAGTGAACAAAAAAGGAGCTCTTTTAATGTGTGATCCCAATGAAGTATCTGCTCGAAAACCAATGTCATGATGAGAATTCCACTTAACATGTGGAATAGAGGAAATAATACCTGTGAATGTTTACCAATGACTCCTCTAGTGAGACCCATATAATGGAGCATGCGAGAACTGAATGTAGTGGTATGCTTCTTAAAAAAGCCATGCAGCTGAGAAGAAGTAGGATACACAACATGTGGTACTGTAATAGGCACGAGATGTGGAAGAGCATGCGCATGATAAGCCTCATAGGTTTAGAAGCATCAAAAGTAGGTTCGGGATCAAATATTAGTAGATCAATGTCAGTGGGTACAAGAGCAACAGCTGCAAGTGGAATAGGAGCATGGATATGGTTGTCCACAATATGATGGTGATCTTTGTAGGCTAGCAAGTTTTTTTGTAGGAGTGTATTATTGTATCCTTATCGTGAATGAGTGATTGTAGAAGATAATTTCGCTTCTTGAGAGATCTATTTCCTTCCACAAATTTTACAATATCCTCTTGAATTCCACATACTTCGAGAAAAGCATATCATTCTAGAATCCATGATAGGTACAAACTACAACTTCCAAAATTTAGGACGTTGGGCTCGGCTCAACCAAAATTACATCCACAATTGATTACAACAATCCTCCATATTTGGCACTTTATAATTATAGTTTAAGTCTCAAAATAAATATTTCCAATGGAAAGAACATGAAAAAACAAACACTTTTGCAAAAAACGGCACTCAAAACCGAGTTACCGATCAAAAGTTACAAGCTTTTTAATATTTTGCTCTGTTATTTATTTTAGGTATCACTAAAAAAAATAAAATGTTGTTGCCTTCACCACACAAATAAAATTAAAGGGGCTGAAGTTAAGCACCTACTACTAGGAATCACAAGCTTTAAGCCCTCAAATGACCATACCATATGACCAAGGGCTAAGGATTTTAATGGGTGATAGATTTACATAAAACATCAATATATATATTATTATGGAACTCAATGCAATACATTGAGAATGGGCCTTGCTTAAATAAGAAATGAATAACAATCTAATAACCGGTCAAAGTCATAGATCAAGCCATAAATAAAGGAATTAACTAGTCATCAAAGAACTAGTCAAGACCATAGATTTATGAGAGAACTAGATATCAAGGATCTAATCAATACCATAGATCAAGGAAAAACTATACCTAACAACTAGATAATATCTCCTAATATCTAAATAAATAAAAGGAAATATCCACAAACATAAGTGGGTGAGGATAAATACAATAAAGCTAAATAATGTACCTAGGTGAACATGAGCTAAGGTGAATACCTACTCTAACATATCTATCTCTCTTTCATCATCTTCTCAGTGTCGTACTTTGCAATTATTTCATTTCATTGTCGAAATCCTAATTATTTATTCACTTCTCTCTTTAAAGCATCCACTTTTCTTTGATTTGAGATCACTAATCAATTACTTCCCCTTTGTCTCTTATCTCCACTTTTGCAAGATTTGGACCCTCATTGTTGTTTACCTCACTTCTTGTGACGACATCTACTTTTTCATTCTTTTAGTACTTTCACTTCCTTGTCATGTCTTATCTTTTAACACACTTTTTGTTAAGAGTTGACATCATTCATCATCTTCTTAAGTCTCCCCTTTTACCATCCATCTTGTTAAGAGAGAAATTCATCATTTTATTTCCTAACTCTCTTCACTTAACACATTTTTGTTAAGATTGATCATTGACCATCGTGTTTTAAGTCTCTTCTTCTTACACTTATTTTATCACAAGTTTCACACACTAACTCCTTTCATCTTTTCCCCCTTTACATTCACCTTGTACACATTCGTAATGCCATTTAAACCTCTTCACATTTCTTGACACTCATTTTATTAAGAACCATCTCTAACTAACATTTTAATCCATTTTCCACCTTAACATCATTAATTTTTTAAATATTGTGAATTCCACCTCTTGTCATCACTCTTACCATTCATTTTTTTACGAGTTGACCATTTTCGTATTGTTGAGTCTTTCCTCCCTTAACATTCATTTTGTTAAGTGTCGGGTGCATTTAAATTTTCACCCCTTTCTCATTTATCTTAACACTCATTTTGTTAAGATTTAAACCTTTTCACATCTCTTTGTCACTCTTATCACTCATTTTGATTAAGAGTTAACCACGTTCGTCTCGTCAAGTATCTTCTCTCTTAAACATTTATTTTTGTTAACGAGTTGAGCACATCTAACTTTTGTCTACACCTTTTCTCTTAACTCCCATTTTGTTAAGAGTAAGGCCATTGACTAATAATTTTTTCTTCTTCTAGCACTCATTTCACTAAGGTTCGAAAAAATTCATCTTCTTCCTCTTCCATATTAGCATATACTTTGTTAAAGGTTGAGTTTTCTATCACAATTCTTCTTCTTGTTCATCCCATGTTTCAACAATGTTGGGAACACAATATCATGATTATAGTCCTTCTCTATGGGAAGAAATAAACCCTTTCTATATCAGCTCAGACAAAAAGATGAAGACAAACTTAAAAATTCTTTTATAGAAGCCACTTTATGGAAAAACAAAGACCAATTCCTTCTTCGTCTCCTTGCAATGGGAGAAAGATTTACCTTGGAATTTGATGAAGAAAATTAAAATACTTTATCTACATCCCCAAAAGTTCCACCACCCAAGTCAAAAAAAAATCATGACAAAGGACCAATGAAAAAAACACCGATGATAAAGGAAAATCTAATGCTTCGTCTTCTAATCCAAATCAATCCTTTCTTGATAAAATAAATGCAATGGCAAAACAATTGGCTCATCTATCCTCCACAGACACTAACATTGATACCAAAGGTATAAAACACATGAACAAAAGTGAAGACACATTCAAAAATCATTTTGAGACCAATCATGAGAAAAAAAATCATACGAATGATAAATCACCATTCATCCCACACAACAATTCACCATTTTCTCAAGAGTGGAAAATGATGAAGGACACTATTTTAGGCATGCAAAAACAACGTAAACAATTCAATTTTGATTAATTTTATCCATACCCTTTCGACATGGACATCTTACACATACCTTTCCGTGTCTCTTTTGGGATGCCCAAATTCAAAAAATACAAGGGCACAATTGATCCTAGAGAACATGTCAAGGATTTTTTCATGGCATGCCAAGAGGTGGCTTACAATGACATCTTTCTCTTGCGCCTCTTTCCTAAGAGTCTAGGTGGAAAAGCTTTGGACTAGTTTTTACACCTTCCAAAGGGATTTATCTCTACCTTCGTAGACATCTCTCGAGAAGTTTTTCAAACACTTCTCTTTCCACCTTGAATCTAAAATAAATATGATGGATTTTGCAATTCCAAACAATGAAAAACAAGAGCTTTGTACAGTTCTTACAACAATGGTGAGGAATCACAAGTCAATTCCAATGTTCACTCCTTAAAAATAGATGGTTAGCATCTTCATCCCTAACCTTAACAATGATTTATCCTTTCATATGTAGATGCACTACCTCAAAACTTTGAGGAATTTATCAAAAAGGACCTCATTTCTAAAGGCTTGATCAAGCCTCATTATAGAGACATTGGGCACAATCATAATCATCACAACAACAACAAAAACCCTAGAACTTCTCAAGATAAATCTAGGTCCATCAACCACAATCATATTGTTTTTAATGCTAGTGTTATAGATAATCACAATGTGCAACAATTACTGATCAATCGGTTGAAATGGATTAAGTCACAACCATTTGTCACTATTCCAAAATGAGATACTTTTCCTCCTCCTCATGATTACAATCTATGACAATATACAAACTTGGGGGAATCTCTTTCAAGTGTCTTAAAACAACTGGTAAGTGCCAATATGGTCACTTATCCTATTACACAATCCTTACCTAAAGGTGAACCTAAGCCGAGTTGGTATAGACCTACACATATTTTGATTTTAATCGCATATATGGTCATCGAATAGATAAATGCAAACAATCGCACAAATAAATTCAAGAACTTCTTGACAATGGAGACATAAGAATCGGAGACCTATCATCTAACCATGGTGCAAAGAGTACATCTCACGAACATGGTGAATCCTTGAACAACGTTAAATATACATCCATCATTTCTTATATTGATGAAACTACTCCGCACTTTTAATCGTGTAGCATCGTGTACACCTCTCGGAGAAAGTCTATCTAGTGCCTTTCAATAATTAGTAAAGGCTAAAATGATCGAGTATCCACCTACAAGACACATTTCTAATGGGGAACCTAATCCCACATCATACAATGCGTCTCGAATATTATGAATACCATCTCATGTATGGTCATTCTACTAATAATTTTACACCTCTTCATCATTATGTCCAAGACTTAATTGACACCAAAACCATATCTATAGAGCTCAAGATGAGGAAGCTCGCAACCAATGGCATGTCAACTCCCACAAATTCAAACAAAGATTTGAATTTTATTCACACTCTATTCATACTAACATCCCACGAGATCATGAAGAAGGTCAAGTATCTCTCCCACAAACCAATTCATCTCTTCCACAAATTTTCTTCTTATAGTCCTAATAGACATTGAACTCCTGCTTGAGAAAATAATCTTCTAACATCGAATGAGAGCTTGAATTTTATCCTAGACTCTCTTTCAACCCTTGACATAATAGAAGAGGGTCCATCATCAAGCATAATTGATCTTGATTCCATTCTTCCAATTTCAGTTTTTGTGCCTAACATCTCTAGTCTTGTTGTCAAAATACAACCACAAAAGGTTTGGACACTTGTGATGGCATAACCTTCTATGTTCATTATACCTCACATGAGAAATCTTACGGGAATATTATCAATGATGCTTCCTAATTTTCAAGACATCTACATTGCATACATTTTTCGAGGTGCATATACCCTGTGAATACCCTTATTCAACCATTTCAAGATTTAATTACAAATCTTTTGTCAAATCAACTAGCTTACAACCTAGAAGGAGCAACATTGACCATCTCCTTTCTACAACCTATAAGGAGCCATGGGTATACATCTAGAGATCCATCTTCCTTTCCTCACACTCTTTCACTCACAGGTGAATATGCATATCAACATATTCTCTGCATCGATAATATTATTCTAGCATTGCATATGTCTCTCAATCTCATCGAAGACTTATCTAATCACACATTCCTTGACTTGGAAGTTATCCACCCAAGTATAGTCCTTCAGGACCCATCGAAATAATTGATTCACTCCTTTTACTTAGACCATGTCTATCCACATCTCGTATTACACAACTTATTGAATCTTTGGATTCATTCCTTTGACTTGCTTCATGTTATTCCAAGTATCATATTTTAGGACTTATCAAATCTTTTGATTCTCCTCTTGACTTGGATCTCATCTCGCACAAGTCTCGTATTTCAAGACCATTCACCTTCAATAAACATGGAACTTTTTCTTAATGATTCCATTTCAAATCCTCTTCCACCAACATTTAGAAAATTTAAAAATCAAAAACAAAACTTCTATATCAAATTACTATTCATAAATTAGAAATGACAAAGTACGTATGAATAATATTAAGCATTCCATCTATTGGCGATATTTTAATCATACCATTATCATATATTTTCCTTCTTCACCTATTACAACACATGTTAACCTTGTTCCTCTTGGGCATTGCATGTCTCATTTTTTCATGGTTTACACCATTTCAACTCTTTTTATCTATGGTTTTGTCTCAAAGCTTATTGATGGAAAACTCCTTTCAAATAATCTCTCTCTTTAAATAAAAGCATTAAAATTCTTTACCCAGTCCTTTTAACCACCCATCTCAATCTACGGTGTTAAACCCTTATCATACTAGGCGCATAAGGATGAGACTTGGGGGTAGAATGTTCCTTCTAAACAAGCACACTATCAACATACAAGGCAAATTAACACAATCTAAAAATAAATATAAATTATAAACTCATTACACTTTTCGTCCTTCATAGTTTTTAGTGATAAGCCCATAATTCTTCTTGGTAGTATGAGACTGGGAATGGAGAAAGCCCTTACTCGCTTACATTTTGTCTTTGGTGTTGAGCCTTGCCTTTTCTTTGATGGTATGGGGAAACAAGTAGGAGGTCCTTCATAAAAATCAATCAATAATTAATCAATAAAGCCTTTATGAAATATTAAATCAAAGTGCTTGATCAAATAAAATCCCTAGAAGTAATTTAGTTTCTCATGCTAAAGAGAGACATCAAGTCCTTCACCCATATTTCACTAATCAATAGGCCATCTATGAATCTAAGTCTTTTAAAAACCTATAAATTGGAATCATCTTGGAATCAATTAGAGAATCTTAACTAGAGATGAGCTACATTTTTCTCATGTGGATCATTGTTACACTTGTGTTGTCGCATCCATTATCTTCAACTTTCATATCACTATTCACCTCATTTTCACATCCTTCTTGGATCTTGGTGATGAGCCCTCACATCTTCCTAGTTGCATGGAGCCACAAGCGGAGTGAAACATCCTATCATTTTATCATCTACGATTATTCCAATGGAATGAAATGTTTCTAATTATTTTCACCTACTTTCAAACAGGTACCATTTCTATCGAGTTGTAAAATATAAAAAAATTCATAATGTCTCGCAAAATACCAAAAAAATATAAAATTGTTTCAAAACTCCACAAATAGTTTTAAATTGTCACAAACAAAACATTCAAATAATGTTTGACCAAAATTTTAGTAACTAGATAACACAATTGAACAATTTGACCATTTAATGGCACTCCTTGTGATCATTCCGATCATACTCATTTTTATTTTCTGTGGTGTATATTGATGCTCGAGATAATTATTTACCCTTTTAATATAACTTTTCTTAGGGTGCACTTGGATTTTACATTTTAATCCAATTACATATCAAGCTTCAATGGGATCCAAAAATAGTATCATTTGGAGTATCTAAGTATCACTCTTCTCTTTGGCCCAATCTAGTTCTCTTGTGTTCTAAGCTATTGCTTGGGAATTCAAATATTTGTAGTTCTTTAATGTGGAACACATTTGAAGTCATTTTTCACATATTTTGTTGTCATTGATCGTTGTTATTTGTCAACATTGTGACGATGCTTTTGTTTTCGGCCAACTTGTTATTTTGTTGTACTTTGTTTACCTTTGTTGTAGACCAATTGTAGGAAAATTTATTTACATCTCAGTTCACATATAACTTTGGTGTGGTTCCTTCCTGTTCATATTGGGTTTGTTTTTAATGTTTGTTTTATGTTTTCTTGTCACTTACACATATTGTGTTTTTCCTCCTAGTTTATTTAACCATGGAATATTTAACTTTTTGCTATGTATTCATGTTTGTTTGCATTTGTTTGCATTTAATTTTAAAAAAATTACAAAAAAAAATAAAAAAAAATCAAATATTTCAAAATCCAAAAAATCAAATAATTCAAAATCTAAAAAAATAACAAAAATTTGAACAAGCATTCACTTATCACAAAAATCCTATAATTGGAAAAACCTTGAAGTGAATCTTTCAACATCTCAATAAAATCTTGATAAATTCATCCCTTTATCTATTACCCTAGTGATTTTTCCGATCTTACAACTATCACTTTCTTCCTTGCATGATATGCTTGACTTTGCTTGGGACAAGTCACAAATTGTTTTTCTTTGCAATATAACTTCACCTAGGGCAACTTTAACTTTGATCATTTGCACAATGGATCCAACAAGAGTTTCATAAGGATTCACTTTAACTCCGCTCTTTGAATCTAATAGTATTCCCTCTTGGGAGAATTTGCAACTACTTAATCATCATTGTGGCACACATTAGGGGCATAGTTGATTGTATTCTTTTTTGAATTTGTGTTGCATTATTGATGTTTACTTTTTGGACCACTTGTAAGTAGTGTGATTACATCTTGGTTCCTTTATAACCCTAATGTATGCACCTACTTTGTATATTGGTTTTTTTTTCCAATTTTATCTTTTATTTTATGTGTGTTTGTTTACGCACATCTAGGTTAACCATCTTGATTCTTTCATAATCATGGTGACAACTATATCAAGCTCATGCTTTATGAGCACAGTCATTTTCCCATCCTTGTTTTAATCTCTTTTTTCCTTCCTATCAAGTAATTGTCCACCACCTTGATGCGTCATCCACCTTCTTGAGGGGGCATTCCTCTACCATTCTATTCACTGGGGCATCCAAATTCTTAACTTCTTCCTACTTGTAAGGGCATCCTAATGCTTCATTTCTTGTTGGGACATCATAATGCTTCAAAAATTTATGCTCATTGATATGCATGTGTCTATTATCTTTAAAACACTATTACTTTGTGCTAGCACTTTAAAGAGGGGCAAAATGTAGACACCCCAAAATTACTCACTTGTTCCTAGTGGTATCCTAATACACCCTATTATTCACCTATTTGTGATTAATTTACTAAATTAATTAATCCATACAGATTGCACCCTTTGGATTAATTAAATTAATTCCATGTGCCCTTCATACCCCTTTAGATAAGTTAATTATCATTTATTAATTAAATGATTAATTAATTAGTTAGTGTGTGCACATCCTAGTCAATTGCCACTTAGTCAACAATCACTTGGACTCCACTTGGACTCCACATCTTCATCCTAGTTAACTACACTTCTAGAATCCTAGAAAGGTGAGGGAAATTGAATTACATGTACAACCATTTAGTGTGCTATTACTTCTCGGATGCAACTTCTATAATTAATTCCATGTTGCCCCTAAATGCCCTGTAACTGCTGCAACCTCCTCCAAAGCTATTTTTAGCATGCACATTCAACACATTTCACCAACTTCCAACTACTTCTGTCTCTATACATGTTAGTGTAGGTTATTATTTATCAATTTATCAATTTATTTATTTATTAGGATAATTCTTACACTTATGTTAGCCCTACATTTGTTGGGTTAGCTTGCTTAGGTGTACTAGTTGTGTGGAGTTAGCTTACTAGTTATATTGAGTTAGCTTCTCAGTTATGAGGAGTTAGCTTACTAGTCTTATGGAGTTAACTTAACTACCAATATCAATTAGTGGGAGTTTTTCACCACCGAGTTAGGTAGTAGTTGCACTTCCCTCCTCCTATAAGTACATCTTTTTATTGAATAATTCAAGTCATTCTATTGTAATGTATTGAGCATTATGGATTATGATGGATTTCCATATATGGTATTTTAGCTCTTCTTTTGCAAATCTAATGTGGTGTGCTATTATCATCTGAGATCACGGCTTGGAACAATCTTCTTATCATTCCTTTCATGGTATTAGAGAAATAGATGATGTAGACATCCATTTGTAAGTTTTTCTTTGCAAGCAAGGGTTTATTTTTTTCATGTATTTAGACTTTGTTGGAAATTTTCTACAGAGTACATTTTTATGCAAAACGGAGTGCGGCATTGGATTTGGAAGGTGCCAAAACCCTAGAATCGATTGTAAACTTGACCATGTTTTGAGTCAAATATGGATTAGATCTGCATTCTTTGGGTGCATTTTTTTATCCATTAGATATAAGTGTGTACCTTATGGATGCATTCTTTTACCCTCCGGGTATTTTTGGTTTTGGATGCGATCTTTTATCCACTAGACATAGATCCTGCACCCTTTGGGTGCATTCTTTTATCCATTGGATATAAGGGTGTACCTTAGGATGCATTCTTTTACCCTCTAGATATTTTGGTTTTGGATCGCGAGTCTTTTACCACTGACACATATCTATACCCTTTCGGGTGCATTCTTTTATCCATTAGATATAAACGTGTACCTTCTAGATGCATTCTTTTACCTCTAGATATTTTAGTTTTAAATGAAGTCTTTTATCCACTCGGACGCATATATGTACCCTCTGGGTGCATTATTTTATCCATTAGATATAAGTGTATACCTTAGGATACATTATTTTACCCTATGGACATTTTGGTTTTGGATGCAATATTTTATCCACTAGACATAGATCTATACCCTCTCCGGGTGCATTCTTTTATCCATTGGATATTAACGTGTAAATTTTGAATGCAATGATTTATCCTTTGGACATTTAGGTTTTGGGAGCATGCTTTTATCCTTTGGGTCGCAAGCATGTATCATGTGGATGCACTTTTTACCCTTTGGACATTTGGGTGTCACGTGTACCTTTTAAAAGATCAAGCATTAAAATATTATTTTAATAGAAAAACCTTGTAGAGTAAACCTCTGAAGCCAGTTCCTAAGTTGACCATAAGAGCTCATAACTTTTGATCTGTAGCTCAGATTAAGGTGATGTTTTTTTTTAAAATTGTGTATTTTTTTGAGATCTATGCATTGGTGAATTTTTTTACACATATTTAAAATGTAAAAGGTAATTTTACTCATTGTAATATTTACATGCACTTAATTATAAAGTGCCAAATTTGGGAGGGTGTTATGATCACTTGTAGATGCAATTTCATTGAGCCCGATGTCCTAAAACTTTTGGGTGTTGCATTTTTGTATGTATGAGTGTATACATTTATATCTCTCTTATTTGTTGAGATATTTTGGATATGTATTTTCAACACTTTTTTAGCATGTTGATGTATCTCTTGTGGGGAGCTATTCGGTGAAGCCCAGTGTTAGTTTGTCGGTGTTCAAGTAGTTGATTTTGGCAACTCATACATATCTGTGGTATCACTCTACTCATTGGTAGTATGGGAGGGTATGGTGTTGATATTGCTTCTTCGGATTTCATGTCCTTGCCATCACGAGCAATTCATCATCTCCTCCGTTGTTACCTTGGCTTTTCTTGGATCATGGCACTCCTATTTATTTGGATCTCGTGTCCTTGTATTCTTGCCTTGGTTTTTCTTGGATCGTGGCACACCTATTTGTAGAATTTGATCAAATTATGTTTGGTGTTTTTTTACATTTTTGACATCACTCCATTGAAAGTCTCCTTGCATGGAGCTATTCTCGTGAAGAAGCCCAAAATGTCGTGGCTTGTTTTTGAGTTCTATGATTGAGTAGTGGATTTAGACCATAGTGCGCACCACACTTCTTCAACATTATACAAGTTTTTAGATCCGAGCTTGTGAGGATATCTCTCAAAGGATTTTTCTCTACTTTTTATTACTAGTTTTGGGTACCTTGTAGTGTCTATTTTTCCTAGTTGTTATACGTGGGTACCTCATCGGGGCTTCTTGTTGCCAGACCCACCTTTTTCCACCCACCTAAGCTATGCTTATGGGAGGGTGTTAGTGTAGGTTATTATTTATCCTTTTATTTATTTATTAGGATAATTCTTACACTTGTGTTAGCCCTACACTTGTTGGGTTAGCTTGCTTATGTGTACTAGTTGTGTGAGTTAGAGTTTGTTGAGTTAGCTTCTCGCATTATGAGGAGTTAGCTTATTAGTATTATGGAGTTAACTTAACTACCAAGATCGTTAGTGGGAGTTCTTCACCACCGATTTATGTAGTAGTTTCACTTCCCTCCTCTTATATGTACATCTTTCGTATTAAATAATTCAAGTCATTCTATTGTAATGTATTAAGCATTATGGATTATGATGAATTTCCATATATGGTATTTTAGCTCTTTTGTTTTACAAATCTAATGTGGTGTGCTATTATCATCCGAGATCACGACTTGGAACAATATTCTTATCATTCTTTTCAATAAATTATAGGCTTAATCTCTTACAAATCCTCTTGGATTTAAGCACACTTACTCTCAGTCAAATTGCATTCTAACTTCTCCTATTTTGGAAGCAGCAATGATTCAAGCCAATTTCATTGTGTTCATAACAATTGCACTCATGTTTAGAGGCCATTCAAGAGCACCCACAATTCTGAAAGGTTACACAACTTAAATATTCACACAACCTACTTGAGGTTTACTTCCGAAAAGCTCCAGGAGGTTTGTAAGTTTATTGTTTGTCTTCCATTTATAGGTAATTTTTCATTGTTTACACTTACAACTAGATAAATATAGTACTGGTCAGTATTGTTATGTAAATTAGTTTTGGTCATAAAAATAAAATTGTTAGTAATGATTAAAATATTATTATTATAAAATTGATTTTTAGCTTATGGATGATAATGCTTTCTTGATTTAAAATCCCAATTGTTAGGGGTTACAAAAATATGGACAATCAATACAAGCCTATTCCAAAGATAATCAAATGGGTGTTGGTATTATAAATCGAATGTTATTATTCTATGATTTACTATGATTTGATATGATATATAATTAAAAATTTAGTATATATGAGTTATTTCATATTGCTATAAAATTGATGATATTATAATTGTTCACTTAAATTGGTTTAATCCCATTTGATAATTTGATTTGTTTCAAAGATAGGGTCAAACCTTGACTATTATTATCATTATATAATGATTACAATATAGAAAATGAGTGAGTTGACTCATGTCAGTTCTCTCGAACTGACCCATGTATTTTCTCTCTCCTAACTTGATGTACAGGTAAATAGAAGAAGTTATGAAGTGAATACTTGGACTGATTTAATACTTTTGTTGATTACGGCTCTGTGGTCATTTGTAAAAAGTCCATTTCAATAAATATCTTGTTCATTTTCAATGATTTCAAGAAGAATTCCTAATTATAAGGATGGGCATATGACCCCAATGTATAATCCTAATTATGGATTTTGTTGACTTATAATGATGAAAGTTGGTTTTTGTAACTTCATGTGATTTTTTGTTAATAAAGAAATGAATAGATTATTTAATTGACATTGGAAACAATTCCTCAAACCACAAAAAGTAGGAAACTATATAGCAGAATTATACTTGCAGAAATATAACAACATAAATGAATAATGCACAAAAGAAGACAAGACAAGATTTAACGTGGTTCACCCAATGTGGGCTACGTCCACCAAGAACTTGCTCAGATTTTATTATCAACAAGAGTAAAACAACTCTCACAGTCTTCTCTCAGTTATGAACTCACAACAGAATTCCAAAGATGCTAAACCACATCTAAACCACAATTGACACCCAATTGCATAACCTTGATCACTCTTGATCACCTCTTGATCATTAAGACTCAAGACCTCTTGAACACTCAAGATATCTTCAAGATACCCTAACACCTCTATTTATAGGATTACAATCCTTTTAAGAAGTCCTAAAGCTGACCCTAGAAGTTTGAAAGTCATGATCTTTCAACTTCCCATGGCTGGAAAAATAGTCCCGACGTTAATAAACCAATTAACAACATGTTAACAACAAATTAACAACAAACAACAACAACGAACACACAACAACACAAAAATGACTGCAAAATGCTCCAAGTCTCCAAACTTAACCATTCGAGCTCCAACACTTCAACACTGATTCAAGAAGACCAAAAATAGGCTCCACACCCCAACAATCTCCCACTTGGAGACTATTTCCACTGAGAAAAGTTCTTAACCCTTCATTATCAACCATGAAGGCCAATCAAAGTTGAACACAACTTCAACTTCTCCCTTGTGACCACCTTGGTCATCATATCCATAGGATTTTGACTGGTATGAATCTTTTCCAGCTTCAACTTATCTTCTTCCAAAGTTGTCCTGATGAAATGATATCTCAGCTGAATGTGCTTCATCCTAGAGTGGAAAGTGGAGTTCTTCACCAAATGAATAACGCTCTGACTATCACTGTGTAGTCTCCCAACTTCCTGCTTATGACCCAACTCATCAAGCAAAATACTAGTAGCCAAATCATCTCCTTGCTTTGCCTCTGTGGCAGCAACATACTCAACCTCTGTGGTTGACAAAGCCACAACCTTTTATAACCATGAAATCCAACTCACCGTTGTATCACCAACCATAAATACATAACCTGTCGTGCTCCTCCTGCTGTCCAAATCTCCTGCCATGTCCGAATCTACATATCCACGTAATGTAGTGTCTGATCCACCAAAACACAATGCTTCTCCCATGGTCCCTCTCAAATACCGAAGGATCCACTTTTCGCTCGCCAAGTGCTCTCTACCTGGATCACTCATAAACCTGCTCACTACTCCCACTGCATGGGAAATGTCAGCCTAGTGCATACCATAGCATACATCAAGCTACCAATCATTGATGAGTATGGTACCCTAGACATCTAGATTCTATCCTCCTCAGTCTTGGGACTCTGCTCCTTTGATAATTTAAAGTGACCTGCCAAAGGAGTACCAACCGGTTTAGCATCCTGCATACTAAACCTCTCCAAGACCTTCTTTATGTACTCTTCTTGAGATAATACCAGCTTCCTCTCCTTCCTGTTCCGAGTTATTCTCATACCAAGGATTTTTTTTGCCCCCAAATCCTTCATAAAGAAAGGAGTCACCTAGCTGCTTCTTGAGTACCTTTATTTCCTGCATGTTCTTCCCTGCAACAAGCATATCATCTACATACAGGCACAAAATAATATAACTACCATCAAGAAACTTCTTGATGTACACGCAATGGTCTGAGTGACACCTGGAGTAACCCTGCTCCTGCATAAAACTATCAAACTTCATGTACCACTACCATGCCGTGGAGCTTGTTTTAGGCCATACAAGCTCTTCTTCAATTTGCACACTAACCTCTCCTTCCCTTTGACCTCATAACCCTGTGGCTGCTGCATGTACAATTCCTCCTCCAACTCACCATGAAGGAATGTAGTCTTCACATCCAACTATTCTAAGTGCAGGTCTTCTACTGCAACTAAACCAAGAACAGTCCTAATAGAAGTCATTTTAACAACCGGAGAAAAAATTTCATCAAAGTCTATACCTTTCTTTTGTGTAAATCCTTTGACCACCAACCGGCCTTGTATCATTTCCTACCTCCATCTTCCTCTTTGATTCTATACACCCACTTGTTCTTGCAATGCTCTCTTGCCCTCTGGGTAGCTCCACCGATCCCAAGTTGGTTTTCCATAAGAGATCTATGCTCTTCATCCATGGCCTGCTCCCACTTCTTCCTGGCATCCACCTGCACGCTTCCTCAAAGCACTCTGGCTCTCCACTATCAAGTGAGCAATAAATAATTCAAAGATGGAGTAAATCATTCAGGTTCCCTTCTTACCCTAGAAGACCTTCTCACCTCAAGAGTTTGGGGTTCCTGATGAGTAGTACCTGAACTGGCTATGCCAGAACATGTTGTACCTGAACCGCCCTTGGACACCTTGTTGTCCACAATGTCCTCTAACACTGTGTATTCTTTCTTTGATTCCTCTTTCTGTTCCTGCAACTGATCTTTATACATGATTTTTTCATTAAAGACAATATCTCTAGACCGAAATATTTTCTTGTCTTTAAGACTCCAAACACAGAAACCAAAATCATCTTCACCATATCCAACAAAGGTGCATTTCTCAGACTTAGCCTCTAACTTGGTCCTATCATCTTTATCAATGTGAACAAATACCTCACATCCAAATACTCTAAGAAATGAGTAATCAATTTTCTTACTAGACCAAGCCTCCTCAGGTATACCTCCATCCAAGGCCATAGAGGGTCCTCTGTTAATCAGATAAATAGTTGTGCTTACCACTTCCACCCAAAACATGAGTGGCAGCCCCACATGTAACCTCATGCACCTAGCATGCTCCATGATTGTCCTGTTCATTCTCTCTGACACTCCATTTTCCTGTGGAGTATTTGGAACCATTCTTTGCCTGCGGATCCCATTTACCAAACAAGTAATCAAGAAATTCATTGCTGCAATATTCCCTCCATTATCCGACCTGAGACATTTCAACTTGAGACTGTTTCATTCTCAACCAAGGCTTTCCATCTTTTGAAAGTTTCAAACACATCAGATTTCTTTCTAATGCAATATACCCAAACTTTTCTAGTTGCATCATCAATGAAAGTGACATAATAACATGAACCACCAATAGAGTTTACCTTAGCTGGCCCCCATACATCTGTATGCACTAACTCCAACTTACCCTCCTTCCTGGTAGGTCCAACCTTGAGGAATCTCACCCGCTTTTGTTTCCCATAAACACAGTCCTCACAGAAGTCCAAATCTAACTCCTTTAATGGGCAACCTGTCCTTTATAATCTGCATGCCCTTATGACTCATATGACCGAGTCTCTGGTGCCACAAAGTTACATCTCCATCTGCAAGCAACTAAATTGCAATAATCAAGCACCACTGGTTAAATACAAAGTACCATTTTTCTTACCTCTTGCAACCACAAGAGCTCCCTTGGTAACCTTCCAAGAATCCACTGTAAAACTAACCATACAACCATCACTACCCAGCTGTCCCACTGATATCAAGTTCCACCTCAACTTAGGCACATGCCTGACATCCTTAAGTAGCCATGTGTTCCCATTCTACATTTTCACCCGAACACAACCTTTCCCTACTATGTTGCATGGTTCATCATCACCAAGATATACATGTCCAAAATCACCTTGAACAAAATCAAGTAAAGTAATGTCTATGTGGGGTGGCATGGAAAGAAGCCCCTGAATCTAACACCCAAGATTCAACAATATTATCTAAAGAAAGAATTAAGGCATCTTGACAAACATCACCTACTACCAAATTTACCTCTTTAGTTTCCTCCTCCTTGTTCTTCTTATCCCGAAGAGCCCAACAATCTTTCTTAGCATGACCAACCTTCCCACAAGTGCCAACATTCTAACTTACTCTTGGACTTTGACCTTCCATGATCATTCGACTTCCCATGGTTACCTTTCCCTCTATTCTTTTGTCTCCCTTTGCTCTCCACCATCAAAGCATTTCCAGAAGTAGAAGAATCTCTCGGTGCTCTTCCTTCACATTTCCTCACTTAGGATCACACCTATTACATCCTCAAACTTCAGCTTTGAGTTATTAGAGACTGAATTACTTACAACCATAACCAAGTTGTCCTAACTATCTGGTAAGGAGCACAAAATCAACAAAGCCCTGACCTCATCATCAAAGTCAATTTTTACCGAGTTTAACATACTCACAACCATATTAAATTCATTCAAATGATCAACAACAAAACCATTCTCAGACATCTTCATATTAAATAAATTTTTCATCAAAAATATTTTATTAGAGGCAAGAGGGTTTTTCATATAACTTCCCAATGCACTCATGAGACCTTCCGTGGTCTTCTCCTATGATATGTTGAAAGCAACCGAAGATGCAAGGCATAAACGAATTCCCCGAGTGCCTTTCTATCCAGCAACTCCCAATCCTCATCCGACATGGCTGTAGGTTTCTTTTTGCTTTTCCAGCCAAAGGAACATGGAGGTCCTTTTGATATAAGTAATCCTCCATTTGCATCTTCCACAAACCAAAGTTCTACCCATTGAACTTCTCAACCCTCGATCTGCCCTCATCTGCCATAGCTCCCACTCAAGCTAAACTTTCCCTGTGATTTACAACTTCAGCAAAAACCACCAAAGCTCTGATACCAATTGTTAGGAATTAGAGAACAAATATGCGGAAACAATTCCTCAAACCACAACAGTAGGAAACTATATAGCAGAATTATACTTGCAGAAATATAACAACATAAATGAATAATGCACAAAAGAAGACAAGACAAGATTTAACGTGGTTCACCCAATGTGGGCTACGTCCACCAAGAACTTGCTCATATTTTATTATCAACAAGAGTAAAACAACTCTCACAATCTTCTCTCAGTTATGAACTCACAACAGAATTCCAAAGATGCTAAACCACATCTAAACCACAATTGACACCCAATTGCATAACCTTGATCACTCTTGATCACCTCTTGATCATTAAGACTCAAGACCTCTTGAACACTCAAGATATCTTCAAGATACCCTAACACCTCTATTTATAGGATTAAATCCTTTTAAGAAGTCCTAAAGCTGACCCTAGAAGTTTGAAAGTCATGATCTTTCAACTTCCCATGGCTGGAAAAATAGTCCCGACGTTAACAACCAATTAACAACATGTTAACAACAATGTCACAACAACAACACAAACAATGATTCAAGCACAAAAACAATGTCACAACAAATGACTGACAACCTATAATGAATGCTCCTGAAGTCTCCAAACTTAACCATTCGAGCTCCAACACTTCAACACTGATTCAAGAAGACCATTCACCTTGTGAAACAAAAATATCTAGATAATTGTGTCAAGATAATTGTTTGGTGACAGAAGACTATATCCCTAAGGCTTTTGTGCGGTCTCGGGATAAGTTGTTTATGCATAGCTGGAAACTTTGGCCAAAGTAATGTAAGTAGTTGATTGCATTGTTTTTCACCGTATCCTTACTTTATATATGTTAGATACTAGAATATGAAGTTAAGAAATTAACTTTCATGGTATACATTTAAGGATGGAAAACATAGTTGTCTCAACCTTGAAAAAGGTAAACCTGAACATACTAAATATTTTATGGTTACTCGCGTAGAGTGGACCGAAGGGAGAAAAGAATAGACCCTTCTTAGTTGCACAAGGTTTATACAAAAACATATATCAGATGGATCAAACCTAACTAATAACTAGTTTAAATTTGTTAACTGGTTTGTTCTGAGTTAACTCTATTGCATACTTGTGATTGAAATATGAATATTAATTTAAAATATATATTCAATTTTTGGGAAATATTTGAGGTGTTACATTATGGTATCATAGGTGTAGGTTACAAATCTTAGAATTAATGGGTTCATTATGCTAATATTAAGTAATTCCTATTTCATTATGATATAATGGTAAGAAGGATAATGAAAAATGATGTTGCAAGTAGCTCAACAAATCCTTAAGGTTTGGATAGTAAAAATTGGATGAGATCCTCTTGATTATTCAAGATACTTGTAACTAAATTGTTGTCTTATAGCGGTAGGTTGGGGGTGAAAATGAATGTTATGAGGAGAAACATGGAGAATAAAGTGGAAAAGAACATCCTAGGAAGTAGGATAATGAAAATCAGTGAGAAAATAAGAAAGATCGCATGACTAATGAGCTGGCTAAAGCTATAAAAAGGGTTATTCCACCAAAGTTTGATGGGACTACCTTAGGGGATGGTGTAAAAAATTGGTTGAGTGAGATGGAAAAATATTTTGAGATTAGAAATTTCTTGGAAGAAACTAAGGCTATGTGGGGTGATTTTCATCTCTCTCACAAAGCTTCCACTTATTGGGACAGCCGTAAAATGGAACTAGAAATTGATACATCAACTATAACTTGGGAAAAATTCAAAGGATATTTTTGTTAATGCTAGTAAATTTACCCCAAATATATTTTCACTAGAAAATGATTGAATTTCATAGTTTAGTCCAAGGGAAACTATCAATAATTGAGTATTGGGAATACTTCACTAGACTTCTGAAATATGTTTCCCAATATAAAAAGATGAGAAGTTTCAGATTCGTGAGTTCATTTTGGGCTTAAATCCTAGCATAGGGGGTGAAGTGGATGTGCATGGACCATCCACTATGGAGGTAGTTTTTGAAAAAGCTATAAAATAGGAACAAAAACTGCGTGGGATCCTTGCTTCAAGAGAGGAAAAATGTAAAATATAAAGTAATACCTCCTCTCCTCCCTTTGATAAAAGGACATGGTAAAAGAGATTTGATAAAAATGAAATACCTGAAAAGAAAAATATTGTAGATAAATCTACTATAAATAATGTAAAAGGACAAAACAATTCTGGTTTTCAAAATAGATTTGAGAGGAAGGGGCCTGTTGGGGGATGTTTTAAATGCTGAGGTGATCATTATGCTAGTAATTGTCCCTGAATAACCAAGGGAATAATCAATAGTGGAAAAATAACTTTGGGTCTAAAGAACCATTTCAGCAGAGGATGCATTTTTGTAGGAAATTATGAAGCAGAGAAATAGGCCACTCCCATTGAAGTCAAGGGTAAGTTGTTTGGATTACCTATTACTATTTTATTTGATATTGGTGCAACTGAATGTTTTATTTCTTCTAAGTTGGATTTTAAATTGTCAATGAATGTGAGATACATGGAAAATATGTGGTATTAAATATGAAAATAATATTATCTTTAACGTCACTCAATGGTTGTTTGAAGCAACATATGAATTGCTTGAGTTTACTATAGAGCTGAAACTTTTGTATCCCCACAGGGTATTATGATGTTGTTATAGTCATCAACTTTCTATCTCAACACCAAACATCCGTATATTTCCTAAGAAAACAAATAGTATGCCTTGATGATCAAAAAAACAACAATGATCCAAGGTATAAAAAGAGATTTCGTAGTGAGACAAATATTTGTCATGTAGTTAAAAAGGGATAAAAATAGAGGTTGTATGTTATATGCAGTAAAAATAATAGATCAGATCTGTGAAGAAAATGAGCCAAAAATAGAGGATTTTCCTCTTTTAAGTGAATTCAGAGATGTTTTTTTGAAGAACTATCTAGTTTACCACCTAAACAAGAGTTTGACTTTGTCATAGACCTCAAACTAGGAACCAAACCTCTATCAAAAGCACCATTTAAATGAATACAATGAGTTAATAGAGTTGAAATATCAACTTCATTCAAGTTTTTTTCCAAAGGATTTATGCTTAAGTGTATCACCTTGGGGGGCACTAGTAATATTTGTAAATAAGAAGGATGGTTCCCTAAGATTATGTATTGATTATCAAATGTTAAACAAAGTAACAATTAAAAATAGATATCCCTTTCCTAGAATTGATGATTTTTTTATCAAATGAGGGGTGCTTCAGTTTATTCAAAGATTGATCTACAATCTAGTTACCATCAATTGAGAATTAAAGATGAATACATCCATAAAACAACTTTTAGAACATGTTATAGGCATTATGAGTTCACTATTTTACCTTTTGGACTCACTAATGCACCTACAACCTTCATGAATCTAATGAACAATGTGTTTCAGGAATACTTAGATCAGTTTGTGTTAGTGTTCCTTGACAATATTTTAGTATATTAAAAAATATAAACGAACATGAAAATATTTAAGAACAATTTTATAGATTTTAAGGAAGCATAAACTATATGGTAAGTGGTCCAAATGTAATTTTTATCAAAAATAAGTATAATATTTGGGTCACATAATCAATAAAGAAGGAATTTCAATTGACCCATCTAAGATAAGGGCTATCATGGAATGACCAACTCCTAAAGATGTACATGAAGTAAGAAGCTTCATGGCATTGACCGATTATTACACATTTTGTTATTAAGGACTTATCTAAAGTGGCAAGTCCAATCATTGCCTTGCAAAGGAAAAACAATAAATTTTTTTGGATGATAAGTGTGAAGAAGCCTTCAACTTATTAAAGGAAAAGTGACAGGTCCAATCATTACCTTACAAAGGAAAAACAAGAAATTTGTTTGGGATGATAAGTGTGAAGAAGCATTCAACTTATTAAAGGAAAAGTTAACTTCAACTCCAATCTTAAAGGTTTCGGATCCAAATGGAAATTTTACAATAGTAACTAATGCTTAGGAGTATGACTGGGAGGATTCCTTCAAAATGAACATGTAGTGTCTTTTGAGAGTAGAAAACTAAAATTATATGAACAGAACTATGCTCCCATGACTTATATCTTGTTGTTATTTTCCATGCATTGCAAGTTTGGAGACACTATTTGTTGTGAAAACCTTTTAAACTAAAAAAACCATTTAGGTCTAAAATACATGTTTTTACAGACATAAAAGAGTTCTATTGATTTAAAAAGAGTAGGAAAGAAATTTAAAGTGGATGATAAAGTTTTTTATGGTAAAACCCAAAAAGAGTTCTATTACTTTTGACAAGGCTGCCAACTTGTCACCTAGGTTTGTGGGACCCTTTGAAATTTTAGAAGTTATAAGTCTTCTATCATACTTGCTAGCTTTACCTTCTACCTTGTCCAAAATGCACCATGTCTTCCATGTATTTCTGCTTAAAAAATATGTTGTTTATTTAATCGATATACTAATTTGGGATTCATTGCGGTGTAGGATCTCATAATCATAAAAGTTAAGCCCATAAGAATTTTGGAAACACGCAAGTTGCAACTTAGAAATTGTGATATTTCACAATGCAAGGTCTAATGGGACCAATACTCTAAAGAAAGTACAACTTGGGAAAATATGGATGACATGATAGTTATTTTTCCTTTTCTATTTGATCAAGTTTAAAAATAGAATAAGATTTTTACTTATTGTTACTTGATTTTGTTTGATCGTGCACCGATGACCATCTGAGTCATGACTATTTACTATATTTTGAATTACTATCTTTATCAAAGTTGTTATAGCTTGAAGAAATTTTGGAAGTGGAAATTATTTTTTTGAGAAATTTGAATTACAATTATGATTTTTGTTAGTGTAGGTTATTTTTATCCTTTAATTTGTTTACTAAGACAATTCTTGCATTTGGGTTATCCCTACACTTGTTGGGTTATCTTGATTAGGTGTACTAGTTATGTGGAGTTAGCTTACTATTTATGTTGAGTTATCTTCCCTCTTATGTGGAGTTAGCTTACTAGTCTTTTGGAGTTAATCTGTTAATATCGGTTATTGGGAGTTCTTTGCCATTGATCTAGGTAGTAGTTGCAATTCCCTCCTCCTATATGTACATCCTATATTGGCCTTTGGGTATAGGTGTTGTCATTGATGTCAAATCCAATGATGGAAAAGGGAGTCAAGAGTGTTTAGGAGTCTCCATGAGGTGTTATTCATTGTCTAGCATGAAGTGTTGAGTCTTGTTGAGAATTGTTTCATCCTAGTCATGGTTCATGGTGTCTTGAGTCAAGTCACGAGGATTATTGAGATAATGTAAGGATTAGATGATGTTGGTATGAGGTCATGGAATGTGATGAAGCTCATTACAGGTGCTCAAGGTTGCCTAAGTGATGTTTAGGTCTATTTTAGTGAAACACATTTGTTTCAAGTGATTATTTGTGAAGCCTAGTGAGCAATATGAGGAATGGAATTATGAAGTGAAGCTTGTAGCAATTGGTAAAGCATGGTAAAATCATGAGGATCATGTATATTAAAAGTGTCTTAAAGTATTGGTACATGTATTTGACATGGTTTTTAGATCATTTTAGGCATATTCCTAGACCTAGTGCATTGTGTTTTGCATGGTAACATAAAGAATGAAACAAGGAAGTATTTTATAAGCACATGGAAGGTTTTTGGAATTTTATATGATGTTTATGAATAGTTTTAGGTCATTACTCATAGGTTTGAAGAGGTTTCTAGGTCCTTTGAAGCAAGTTTGTTGAGAGCAAGGAAAGATTGCATAGGTAAGTCACTGGGGTTGGAGAGTTTCAAATGCATTTGAGTATGGATGATTTTTTTAGTTAGAGGAGGTTTCCAAGATGATTGATGTCAAGTTTCAAGTCAGTGTGAAGATATTTTCTCAAGATATGAGGTTTTTACCAAAACTAGGTTTGTAAGAGTGAAGATTTGAGGTAAAATTTGATTTTCAGATGCTCATTGTGGACTGTGTGATTTGCATGGGGACCTAAGATCTTTGGCATATATTTTTAGGTTAGTTAAGAAGATTTTACAAAAATAATGAGGTGTTTTTATTATCACATTTTTATGAACAATCATTAAGAAGGTAAACATGTTTGAAACCCTCCCAAAACCTTAGGTTGAAAGTGACTTGGAGAAAATTGATTGTATGAGTCAATATTTGATTCCTTTTTATAGTGTGATGATTTTATGATGATAAATAATCCTATATCTTTCCAATGATGTATTTTATAGGTTTTGGTTGTTTGTGGGCCCCACCTAAAAAAATTTATTTGTGGAAAGTTTTAGTTTGTGCAAAAGTTTCCCATTAGACATATTTACTAATTTACCATTTATTGAAGCAAAATATTTTTAATATATGTCCATGATGATTTTAGATCATAATTGTGCCTATAAATGACAAAGTGTGCCCTATTTATGAAAACTGGTTTTTAGGCAATTTTGGGCGCTTTTGAGCGATCTATGATAAAAGTGCTTTTGTAGGAGCTACATGTGGAATTAAGACTTGGTTCAATTTTTTTCATGATTCTAGTTCCAAGTTATTTCTAATGATGTATCGCACTTGAATTTTTTTCTCGATGTATGAGGTGTAGACACTAAATCACACATTTGGGTACATTTCTAGTTCCTAATCGGATGCATTACTTTCATATTATTCCTAAGGGATAAAAGTACTAATTAATCACCACCTTGTGGAATTTTAGGTTCCTTTCTGGTCCCTTCTTGGCCTCGCACACCCTACTACATAGTTTGACCTTTGACACTTCAAATTTTTTTAGGTCCTGACACCAACACCTTATTGGTCGTCAAAAGAAGATCCTAATGAGAGCAATAGTCAGGGGACAAGAAGTCCCTCCTCTTTGATGGGAGAGGTTCCCTTATTTAAAAGCAAAACTTATTTACATATGAACAGAGGATAGTTTTACCATGGAACTTGGATATCATGAAAGCATTTTCTTAATAGATCAGCAATCACAAAAGTACAGAGGAATGAAGATATGAAAATGAGAAGAAAAGCATTATCCAGAATTATAGATGACAAAATAATTCCTTATGTATGCTAGAATATAGAGAATTGGGATAAAATCATTTATACTCAAAATAAGATGAAATTTAAGAGGACACACAGTTCCATAAATAACATCTACAAGAATACAAAGCTTCTCAACATAACATGCAGACAAATGATCTAATAATATTCAACAGATAGCTTTGTAATGAAAGAATCGGATGGACAAGGAAAGAAGATCCTTTTGTATTGATTTCTTTTCTATTTCTTATACTTTTAAAATAAGCCAAGTCCCCCCTTCAAAATGGCGAAGAGAGACCATTATATAGTTTACAAATCAGTTACTCTTGGTAACTACTTCTTTTAATTAATGCTTAGTTAAAGGGCTGCTAATCGCAATACCCCAACTAATTACAATAAATCCGAGATGAAGAAAGGAAGAAAGGAGAAGAATTAGGAGGAAAAGACAAGTGTTCATGACTGAGGAGGACCCACTGATTTGAGGATCCATTATCTAAATCTTTTAACACCTATGTTATGTCTCTCGCCATGTGGAATTGATGTGTTGGTGGTGGACTGAGTCCAAAATCCGAGACATTTCTCCATCTCTTTGTCGAATTTGACATGCGTATGATAATCCTTGCTTGCTTCTTCGATAGCAGACTGGAGAGAGTAGATTTCTTTCATCTTTTCCTTTGTGATGGAATCTTCTCTGAACAGATTATCTTTAACAAAAGATTTGAATTAAGCCTTGATTTCTTGCAATGAGAAGGGCACACCCGAGGTTTCATCTTGGAGGTGACAATGGATATCCTTAAAAGAAGATACCACCAAATTCTTCAAGGCCCCACCCTTATGCCGCCTATTTTTCAATTCTCCCAAAGCCTCCTCAAAGCACCTTTATTTTCCATTCCACACTGTATACCCATGATTTTGACAAATTATCTTTTGTATCATCAAAGACCTTACTTTCCATTAAAATATTTTCATCGACCGCAACATAAGGCGAAGGTCTACTATATAGCTGCTCTAGAGTTTGAGCTCTTTATCTATATTTCCAATAGTGGAGGAGAGCTTTCTGCAGATTATTCACCTTCTCATTGAGTTTGAAGGCTTCACTAATGAAATTCAACCCTGCAACAAGCATATCATCCACCATAGCTTCCATAGCTCTTCCATAGATGGAATATCTATGTATATCTTTGATACTCTAGACTTCATCTTGACTGAGGATTACAGGTGGTGGAAGAGTGGTCAGTGGGGTGGGGTCTAAAACTTTATCCTTGGACAACAGTGACTTGATAAAACCTGCAAGAACCTGAGCCTGCTCTTCCAGCTGCTCTATAGTTTTTTGCCCTTTTTCTACTCTCCCAATGACCCTGGTGACTGTTTCTTAGAGATTGTGAATCTCACCTTCAGGGGTGGACTCTCCCATAGGGATCCTTAAGAGCTCAAGATCAGATGCTTGCAAATCATGCTCCAGCTTGTCTACTTTGGGCTTGGATATCTCCAGGAATTGCTGGCCTTGAGCATCAGATACTATTCTAGAGGTAGTCCTGGCCTTCTTGGTGGGAGTAGGAGGAGTAGTGCCTAATAAGGCTGCCACAAAGATCAAAATTGGGTCCTGAGATTCAGGAGGAAGACTTTCTCTTCCTACTATCAACAAAAGGCTGCACCCATACAAAAGAGGAGGAGGAAGAGGAAGGTGGGGCAAGAGGGCCGAGAGAAAGGGAACTCATGGAACTCAAAGTGTGCACTCGCTATTGCCTCCACTTGAGATATGAGTGGAGCAGCTCTGGGGCTTCAGTATAGAGGACTCAATGGCGCTTGGAAGCTCGGTGCTTTAGACTTCTTTATCTTTATCCATTGGGGCTTGGAGCACTTATGAGAGACTAGCACTTCACTCTCTTCACTTTCACTGAGAACAATAATGTTCTCTCGGACTCGAGGGCAATTCTCAATGCTTCATCATGGGATCTTCTTCAATGATGCTCCTTTTTGACCTCCTTGATTTTCTTCTGATATACTTGAGTAGATGAGGAAGGAGTGGAGGATGTAGGACCTTTAGTTGAGGAGGCAGGAGGAGTCAACATAGGTGCTTCCGAACTGGGTGTCAATGCTTCCTTCCTTGGTGTTGAAGTATCCTGGAGGAGGACTCACACGAATGCCTTCTAAGCTCACTGACTTTCCTATCAAACCAGATCTTGGTTCTTACTAAGACAGGGCTAAGATTTCAGCTAGATCATCTTTCTCCTTTTACACCAATCCAAATCCTCCAAGGAGTGTGTTTGATCAAGGTGTCATACTCATATGAAAACATGTCATAATTATCATGTTGAAGCCCTTAGGGACTTGATACAAATTAAGCTCCTGAATCAGTTAAAGAGAAAACCTGTCGTAATGTCTCCTTCTTGCCTCAAAATCATCAAAGATGAGCTCATCCCAATAGTCTTCTATGTCTGCCCTATGATAGTAATTGATTTTGATGTTCATTCAATAAATTTATTCAAGTCAAAACAAGTTCTTGGCTTGAAGAAATGGACAATGATGGAGCTAGGGCTCTTTCTATGTTCTCGTGCATCTAGAGCCATCTTGCGGTGTAGTTTCCCAAAGATATGGGGAAGTGCAAGGCCAAGTAATTTTCTTATCCCTACAAGTTTTGTGCAACTTGTCTAGTTGCCTGCATATCTCAATCAAGGCCATTTTATCGTTGCAGAACATAGGAAGCTTGAGAGGAGTGCTCTCATAGCTGCTGAAGCTTGATATAGGAGAATTTTCTGAATTGGATGAAGTAAGCACCGTACTTTGCTATTAGGCTCATGGCTTCATCGAGAACCTCCTTGCAGTGTCACTCTCTAAGCCTTACAATGTACATGGTGAAAGCATCATTCACCCTCCTGAAGTTGCGATTGCTAGTGTCCAGGGTGAATTGAGGGTAGTAGGCATATACAGGGTCACCCTTATGAGCATCAATGTATGTGAATCCAAACCATTGCCTTGATCTTTGCTAGGGTATATATCGTATGAAGTCATGTAGAACTCCTTGGTTTGTTGTACATTGGACAACCGCTTCCGCTAAGTTCATGCTTTGATGATTTCTACCAGTTGATATTCGAGTTCCTTTACACACCATGTTGATAAGGGGGCACATCCAGAAATGAAACTCATTGGTAGAGGGTAAGCCCATGACCCGAGCTAGTAGGATTATAAAATATGACACTCCTCATTAAAATCGGCACAAAATAGAACCTTGGATAGATGAGATGCCCCCTTTTAGGGTTTTTAAGCCAAGACTTCGCCACCTCGCCTTGTATTTCTCATTGTCCGGTCGAAGAGGGCCTGTGCTCGGTTCCCGAGAGATTACTATAGAATTGTCCATCTAGGAATTCTTAGGAAGTGCTAATGGTGGCAACATCGAGCTTAGCAATGAGTTTCCCATGCACATTTGTTAGCTCACTCAAGTCGGGATTGAAATGAGCACCCACGAGTCACGTGATCTCGCACATGTGCCGAGATTGGGAAACCAACGGCAAATGCCAAGCCACTATCATGAATCATTTGTGCCATAGGAGAGGGGTTTGAGTCTGTCATCCTAGTCCAGAAATCCCCAAAGTCAAGGTGGTGAACTTCACTATCCCGATATTAGGAATGGCAGACTCGAGTGGTGAAACTTACTCCTGACCTTGAAATTTAATCTTCATGTTGATAGCGGCTTGAAAAAACAATCACAAACTGAACTCTCGATGTAATTGCAAAGGAATGGGTATATGCAGAAAATCGATTGCGAGGGTATGAGCAATTGATAATAATAAAGCAAAGTGTGCAAAAATGCATAGGAGGGAATTTTATTAAATAACCATTTTAGAGAGAGAAAGATAATAAATGTGCATTAAATACATATCTACCAACTTGAAAAGCAATATATTTGGGAAGAGTGGGAAAAATTAGCCCGGATGGAATTTGGTTCATTTCGGACACGCGGGATGTGAAAGCACGATTCGGCCGAATGCGGAAAAGGATGCACAAATGCTTTCGGGACATGAGGGATGAAAGTACATGAAGTGCGCGATTCGGCCGATGCGAGCAAAAGGTGAACATTGAGCCTAGGTGAACTTGTGTTATTTGGGACAAAAAGTTTCGCGGGCCCAAAAGAAACGAACTTCGGGTAAAGCGGCCGATCGGCGAAACAGGAGCCCGAATGAACTTGGGACATCTGGGACAGAAATGTCCGACAGACCCGCAAATCACACAAAGTGACCCATAAACGTAGATTTTTTCAAACTTTTGACTTTTCCCTTTACTAAAACAACAGAAAAGGCGTTTAACTTAAAAATGTTCAATTTTGAACTTCTCAAAAGAGGGGGATTTTGAGGGGACAACACGCCCAGTGCCCTTGTCCCCTCTAGGTACCCTAGACCTATTTATATTACTCGCTCCTTTTGGGTCGTAGTCACAACATCATGCACTTTAAACATTTATTCATCCGGTCTCATACTACTATTTAGAAAGTTATTGAGAGAAGAAATTACTAATTAACCCCGTCCATTGGCCATCCTGTTTATTGTATTTTGTAATTTTCAACCTATTGCACCCATATGCCCAACCATTTTTTGACATTTCACATTATTTTAGCCTCAACTGGGCACCCAGATTATACTAGGGCACCCATGGGTGCCTTGGTCCCACCTAGGGGTGCCACGGTCCTTTTCCACTTTCCCGCCACTTTTTGGGCCTCTTCTAGCTTTTTTCAACTTTATCTTTCTTGTGGTTGGCCTTTTTGGAATTTATTAAAAATTATAGAAAGAGAACCCTATAAATATAAATTTATGATACCATAATGAGGGACCTAGCATCATCTACTACTATCAATCCATCTATTCATTGGCATCTACATATCTCCATCATTAAGGCACAAGATAGGACATATGTATCACACTTCATAGGGGAGGGATTCTATTCTATTCAATGCACATATTCTATTACATTTTCTACATGTAGCTATTGCTCGCTATTTCACAAAGTGTGACGGCACAAGATCACTTAGGGAAAGACATGCACACACACCGTAACTACATTTAGGTATGAAATGTAGTGTAGTACTTAGTTAGTAAGCCCACTTTTGTGGCGGGTGAGGTTAGTCCGACCCATTCATTGGAATATTTTTAGGAATTTGATACTTTCTTTTGGGTTTTTTGCAAGTTTTTCATCCTCTTGGAATATTTGGAGCATTCGACGTAGTATAGGAAAAATAGTGCAATAGGCGGTGAAGGTTATCAAGTAATCTCAGGACTATGAAGGCCAATTTTGGATCTTTTACCCATACCAGAGTTCTGTTTTACTTTTGAAGTGCTTGTGGGTGCCCTAGTCCTCTCATAGGTGCTCTAGTTTAGCCACATCACCCATATATATCCTTTATAAGACCTCGATACATTTGTTCTTTCTTTTCTATTTATCATGCGACCCATTCCGACAAGCATCTATTATTTAGTTGAGTTCTTTCCTCTTCTCTCTTACACAATAGGGTTTAGTATTTCATTTTACATATTTACTTAGATCATTAGCATACTATTTGTTGCATTTATTTACTTCATTTACAACTTTTCATAGCTTAGATTAACTATCTATATGCTACCTAGTTTAGCACATGATAGTTGATCATTTTCATGAACATGACGTATTTCATGCTTAGATCCGAATTTTCTTCTATCATGGGTTGTCAAGTTTATTTATCTAATTTACTTAAGACATATCCCAATTGTCAGGTTGTTTTACAAAAATTCCTAGACGCAATTATTTTGATGACAATATGCCACCACACGAATTAAGTTATATGCTTCATTGCTTATTTTTCGACCCTAGTCTTAATGATCCTCCATCTAATCAACCACTATTAGACTCGATTCAAGCCTTACATACATTATTTCAAGATAAATTTGCAGCCATGGAATCCACAATCACATCTCTTAGATATGAAATTCAACAGCTTAAGGATGCTTCTCAATCACATGTTTGTGCTCCTTCTACATCTTATATGCAATCTATGTCCACTACATGTCATCTAGCTAAACCTCAAGACATGCCATTACTGAGCCTCTCATATTTGAGCATAATTTTAAACAAAATGAAATTCTTACTATGCTCCTTAGTCGTCAATTGATCACTTTTCCGCCTACTCATTACTATCCTCCTTATCGGCTAACAAAGTATCAGGGTCGTCCATATTGCAACTATCATCGAATCAATGGACATAATGACAACAATAACAATGACTTACAATGTAGATTAAAAAATTTGAGTTTTAAGGGTTTATCTCATTCACTTCCCAACATCATGTTACATCTCAATGGGTTCCTAAGTCTTCTCCTTCTACATCTAATGAGCATCACCATACCACTCCTCATGTGCATTCTTTGGTTATTCAAGAGTCACCTAAGCAGCCACCTATGACACCACTAAATAAACATAAGAAAACACCTCTCCAAATTAATTCACCACCTCCTCCTACTCCATCTTCTAAAGGCATTACCAAATCAAAAAAAGCCATCAATTCTCACTTTTTTATCTAAATGTGCCCTATTACTAAGTCATTAGTTGTATTACCAAGTCATACACATGAATCACCACCTAAATGTAAACTTGTAATTCCAACATCCATTATAGACCCTACATATGTTGAAAATTGGGACCCATATGCAGCTTCATATGATGATGAACAATTTTTGATCACATACCGCCACCATCGCATGATCCTATTGATGCTTCCCACCTATCATTGTGTTGGTCCTCCCTTTATCAAGAAATAAACAATGTTCTCCCAAAATGGCTGCATAGATATCCATCATGATAGTACACTTGGGGGCATATCATCTCACACCCCCTATTCTTAGCATCTACTCATGCCCCATTTTTACATTCTCATACATCAATCTTATTGGGAATTAGGAACTATGGAATAGTGTTGTGATTTAATAACAAACCAAATCATGCAAATACTGAGATCTATACAATTCCCCAAAATCTACAAAGAATGGAAATATAAACTATAAAATCTAAATAAAAAAGTACACACACATAACAAAACAATTACCATGGTTAACACAATGTGGGCAATGTTCACCAAAGTAGATACCTCAATATGGGTAAGTGCACCAAGTTGGGGGACAATTAAGTGGACATCAAATCGAATTTTACATTAAAAACAACAAAACATCAAATTTAGTCTTCCGCAGACTTGAACCATGCCAAAAACTAAAATCTATGTCATAAAAATTGTACCATTGCGTAGGGAGACTATTAGCTTTGTAGAAATACTGATTTTAAAGTGAATAGAATAGGATAAATATCATTTTATAATTTTTTACTAATAGTAGGTCTTTAAGACACTTTTTCCCGTGAATGTTTATGTCTACGTTTAAGACTGAAAATTTGTTTCACTTATCATAATGTGATAAAACTTATACCATCCCAACCGTGGTGAAATTATATACATGTTAAAAAAAATTTATTTGATTTCAATATTTTTTGATGAAGTTATGGCGGGCAAATGGAAAGTGCTCTGTTTTCTTTATGTTTTCATACCACTTTCATGGAAAAAATCATTAAAAATAAAATATTACTCAAAAAATACAAAATAAAATCCATCCCAAGATAGATAGTGGCATCTAACTTCTCACCAAAGGACAAAAATATATATCAATTTTTGGTCATCCAAATTGTGGGCAAAAGACTATAATCTTATCAACGTTTTAAAAAAAATACCAAGTCATTGAATTTTGAGTTTTTAATATAGCTAATCTTATCCATTTTTACAAAAATTAGTATTTTAGAAACTAGATTCCAAATTCTACGATTCATATTAATATAATTTTGTCTAATTTTGAGTGTATGTATTGCTAATAATCCCTACAAGTTGATATTATGTTGTTATTTGCAATATGATGTCCACGGATGACACTATATTTGTCCATCAACTTCTCGCGCTTACCCATATATAATAAACAAGAGTACAAACAAATTCTTCATACAAGTATATAATGCATCTCTCTAAGAGTATTTCCTCCTCCATATCTCTAAACGGATCTACATGAGTACACTACAAGCATGCCTCCAAAACACCACCGAGAGACATAACCAGGAACTACCGCATCTCCCACTATGCAACCTCATGTGAATATGCAAACAAGACCTCTCACATGGGTCTACCAATGTGCAACCATAACTCTACACCAAGAAGTAAGTCTCTCCTCCATCTCTGCATCTACCACTGTGTAAATAAGAAGACAACCTCCTCTACAATATCTAGATACTATTTGTACCCACAAGCTCTCTAACGAGCTACAATACTAGATCTCCTATGGACCAACAATATAACATGATCTCATGGATCTACAATACAAGATCTCACAACAACATGTGGATCTACAAGATGAAAGACTATGTGCTTTGCATACTATGCAAGCCATTACATTGAGACAAGATAATACAAAGGAAATATAGTAGAAGACATAACACTCTTCTCACCATTTAGATGTATGTACATGTTATTTCCTTTTATCAACTTCTCTCCATTGAAGCTCTATCTTCATGCAACTTTTTTTTTCTTCTTCTTCTTCATCTTTAACTAAGGAGAATTAACATTCTTCCTTTATCCTTATGTTTAACCCTAGTTTTCTAGCTTATATAAGCTTATACAAACTTAGGAACCTTTGTATCATAATTACAACCTTTAGATCACCTTTACAATCAACCATCAGATCAAATCCCATGTCTAAAATAAAAACATAAACACATAATCGGTGTCGGTTTGTTGCGAGGTGTTGATCCCAATTACCAACCGGTGTGGTTACTTCCTGTGTGTCAGTTGGTTCCAATTGTGTTTGTTACTATGTAAACTAATAAACCTCAAATGCATGCCTTTGTGAAGCAATTTAGCTCCACAACCTAACAATCTCCCACTTGGAGATAAATTGTTGAACTTGTACTATACTATACATCACCATCCTCTACATACCATGAAGACCAACTATTCTTTACTTCAACAATTCTCTCAAATGAAATTAGGAAGATTAAACCATCTTCTAAAACTAATAAGATAAAAACCCGTGACTTACCATATACATATACTTGCATGAAGCTACTATTGATCCATGATACACATGAGCTATCCATACATCAAGCTCCCACTGAATCATAACACCAAGCCTCTCATGCAACCAAGCCACCATGACTAACACCTGCAAGATCTCCCACTCAAACTGAAGTACTGAGCTTCAATCACAACCATAGCCATACCTATAAAACCAACCATGTTCTCCAACCATCTATCCATGTCTCCATGTAACCACCAATGCAATTGACCAAAGACAAGTCAAACTAGAATATGTGTAAGAAAAACAAGATCCTAGGAAAAGACAACCCAAAAATGAGTTCTACATGCATCCAATGGGTAATTACTCCACAACACCTACATAACTCAAAGAATCCAACACTGCATTCTACAAATCCAACCCTGCATAAACAACTTGCATGTCCAAGAAAACCATCTGTAGAAAACATATCTATCATGGAGTAACATAGTAATAAGAGGAAATTCAAACATCCCCTACTCATGCTCAAGGGCATCTAAACCATGCTCATAGGCATCCATGTGCAAAACAAACATCTACATCATCATAGACTCACAAAACAAAATCTATCCACATGTACAAAACTCACCATGTACATCCATCCATATCTCCAGGCTCTCCAGAAGCTCCAAGTCTACCACCGACTAACTCCAAAGCCACTCATGAATCATGTGCTAATCAATGTCAAAACAACAACCCTGTTAACCATGCTACTAATAATTAGTGCAAATACCAGCAAAAAAATGTCATCAACCATACTGCACAATTATCCAAGATGAAATAAAACAAGGGAAACATCAATAAACTGTAAATACACACTATTGTCACACTCAGTAACTTGACAAACCATGGAAGATCCTACCAATCACTGTCAACTATAAAAATAGATTTTCCTTCTTTCACCCTTCAAACTCTAAAACATTTCTCTCTCTTCTTAACCCAGCTGAACAACCATCAAATTCCATCCCATAAGGATATCCAGGCACCACAAAATAAAACTAGAAGTGATGTCAACATGCACTAAACAAAAAATACATGTAAAACCATGACTGTCCTCCAAAACAACTTGTGCCTCATGCCACTTTGAATAGTAGCATCTCCTCTCACTCCACATGTGCATATGTGTCCAACCTACAATGCCAACAACCATGGATTGCTCCCACTCAACATGAACTCCCCGCACTGCCTCTGATCAAGCTCAAAAGCTCCAATATATATCAATGAGAAATAAAACAGATGAAAGAAAATATAAAATTGATTCCCTTCTTATCAAAGAATACTTCTACATCATAGAAGTTTGGACTTCTTGTGAAGTAGGTTGAACCACCTTATTTTCATCCATATGTACTCAACATCTCTTACTACAACTATGTGTCTAAACATGAATTTTCATTGAGGATCTCATCCTTAGACTAGATACCCTTGTCCTCAAGATTCCAACACATCCGAAAATAAAATTCAAACACACCAAATATCCATGGTGCATATTTTACTTGTGCACACAATCCAAACATAATACCTAGTTTCTTCAAATGAAATAAATAAAACATGAACCAAATAGAGATACCTAAATTTGACCCAAGTCTCACTAGACTCCCAAGCCAACTCTGTCCTCTTTTTGATTCAAACATTGAAGTGATCTACTCTGTTTCTTCATGTACACTCTGTGCAAGAAACTTGATCCTCCAAACTGGACACTAAAACCATCCATGCCCTCTTCTTGCTAAAAAAAAACCTAGTACAAATTCATTATCACATAGAGACCGACCATGGTCAATCGACCAATATTGGTTCCTCGTGACCAATGTCGTTTCATTGACCAACGTCGGTGTTGTTAGAATGATCACAATGCCAAAAATTGGCATAGTACACCAAACTAGGTGCCTACTCTAACCAAAAATATGATAGTATTTGTTGAGCCAATCATTTCAAGAAGCACCCAAATCTTGTACAAAAACTTAACAACAATAATACATGTAAATAAATTACACCAAGATGAAACACATCACCTTACCAACACCAAAACACTCACCCACATCTTCAACTAAAGTACTTTCCTCTCTGATGGAAGCCTTGTCTTCATTTTGTGCTATTATATTCACCTCTCTAATGAAATCCACGTGCATCTAACTACACCAAGGATGCATAACTGCTCCTCTATCTCATACTCAGATATGTAATCCCAAACCATGCATGTGTAACCAAAATATACAAGCACTGCAATACCAAGATAAAAAACCATACCTCTATACTCTAGATCTATAATCTAACCAACATGCATGTGCCTCCAAGAACTAAGGACACCTCAACAAATAAGACACATTCACTACATCTTCTCAATTTCTTTAGATCTATTGATTTTCTATTTAAAAAAGTGTCAGGTCATGCACACAAGTTTTCACCACTAACCACCACGGTCACCACTAACTAACCAACCATGGTCACCCTACACCACATTGGACTAAGAAATAAGTAATGAATCGACATCGGTATACCATACCGATTCGGTCATACTTTGTATTTTCTAGCAACCTTATATTTCTATCTCCCACTTGATTTTAAATCTCTTCCTGTGATTTACACATCAGAAAAACAAAACCCGCTCTCTCTCATAAACCAACTAACAAAACCATGAATAAACCACTGCTCTGACAAAAACCATGAAGAAAACCTTTTTTATCAAATAAATAAAAACTAAATCCATCGATAAGATACCACTTGTTACCAATCATTGGGAATTTAGGAATGGAATAGTGTTATGATTCAATAACAAACCAAATCATGCAAATATGGATCTATACAATTCCCCAAAATCTACAACAATGGAAGTATAAACTAGAAAATCCAAATCAAAACAAAGTACACACACATAACACAACATGTACCATGGTTCACCCAATGTGGGCTACATCCACCAAAGATAGAGATCTCAATATATAATAAACAAGAGTACAAACCAACTCTTCATACAAGAGTATAATGCATCTCTCCAAGAGTATCTCCTCCTCTAGATCTCTAAAATGGATCTACATGAGTGCACTACAACCATGCCTCCAAAACACCACCAAAGATATCACATAACCAGGAACTACTACATCTCCCACTATGTAACCAAGCTCTCATGTGAATCTGCAAACAAGACCTCTCACATGGGTCTACCAATGTGCAACCATAACTCTGCACCAAGAAGTAAGTCTCTCCTCCATCTCTGCATCTTCCACTATGCAAACAAGAAGACAACCTCCTCTACAATATTTGGATACTATATGTACCCACAAGCTCTCCAACGAGCTACAATACTAGATCTCCTATGGACCAACAATACAACATGATCTCATGGATCTACAATACAAGATCTCACAACAACTGTGGATCTACAAGATGAAAGACTATGTGCTTTTGCATATTATGTAAGCCATTACATTGAGACAAGACAATACAAAGGAAATACAATAGAAGACATAACACTCTTCTCACCATTCAGATGTACCTGTTATTTCCTTTTGTCCAACTTCTCTCCATTGAAGCTCTATCTTCATGCAACCTTTTTCTTCTTTTTCTTCTTCTTCATCTTCAACCAAGGAGAATTAACATTCTTCCTCTATCCTTATGTTCTAACCCTAGTTTTCTAGCTTATATAATCTTATACAAACTTAGGGCACCTTTGCATGTATTTACAACCTTTAGATCACTTTTACAATCAACCATCGGATCAAATCCACATCTAAAATAAAAACATAAATGCACAAGTAACTGATGTTGGTTCCCAATTTGCTCGCAGTTAAAAGTTCCTGACCCATCCCGTTGACTCCCAGTGTGATGTCGGTTCCCGACTAACTGTTTCGATTACTTGTGTAAACCAGTAAACCTCAAATGCATGCCTTTGTGAAATCAATTCAGCTCCACAACCTAACAATCTCCCACTTGGAGATAAATTTTTGAACCTGTACATATACATCACCATCCTCTACATACCATGAAGACCAACTATTCTTTACTTCAACAATTCTCTCAAATGAAATCAGGAAGATTAAACCATCTTCTAAAACCAAGAAGATAACAAACCCATGACTTACCATATACCTGCACGAAGCTACTATTGATCCATGATACATGAGTTATCCATACATCAAGCTCCCACTGAATCATAACACCAAGCCTCTCATGCAACCAAGCCACCATGACTAACACACCTGCAAGAGCTCCCACTCAAACTAAAGTACTAAGCTTTAATTGTAACCATAGCCATACCTATAAAACCAACCATGTTCTCTAACCATCTATCCATGTCTCCATGTAACCACCAATGCAACTGACCAAAGACAAGTCAAACTAGAATATGCGTAAGAAAAACAAGATCCTCGGGAAAAGACAACCCAAAAATGAGTTCTACATGCATCCAAGTGGGTAATTACTCCACAACACCTACATAACTCAAAGAATCCAACACTGCATTATGCAAATCCAACCCTACATAAACAACTTGCATGTCCAAGACAACCATCTGTAGAAAACATATCTATCATGGAGTAACATAGTAACAAGAGGAAATTCAAACATCATCCCTACTCATGCTCAAGGGCATCTAAACCATGCTCATAGGCATCCATGTGCAAAAAAACATTTGCATCATCATAGACTCACAAAACATAATCTATCCACATGTATAAAACTCACCATGTACATCCATCCATATCTCAGGCTCTCTAGAAGCTCCAAGTCTGCCACCGACTAACTCCAAAGCCACTCATGAATCATGTGCTAATCAATTCAACAAAAACAACCATGTAACCATGCTACTAATAATTAGTGAAAATACCAACAAAAATGTCATCAACATACTACAAAACTATCCAAGATGAAAGCAAACAAGGGAAACATCAATAAACTATAAATACACATTGTTGTCACACTTGTAACCTGACAAACCATGATAGATCTTGTCAATCACATGTCAACTATAACAAATAATATTTTCCTTATTTCACCCTTCAAAATCTAAAACATTGCTCTCTCTTCTTAACCTAGCTAAACAACCATCAACTTCCATCCCATAAGGATATATAGAACCACAAAATAAAACTAGAAGTGACATCAACATGCACTAAACACAAAATACATGTAAAACCGTGATTATCCTCCAAAACAACTTATGCCTCATGCCACTTTGAATAGTAGCATCCTCCTCTCACTCTGCACATGCACGTGCATATGTGTCCAACCTATACCAATACCAAAAAACCATGGCTTGCTCCACTCACCTCTAATGAAACTCCCTGCACACCTCTAATGATCAAGCTCAAAAGCTATATATATATATATATAGTGAGAAATAAAATAGATGAAAGAAAATATAAAAATGATTCCCTTCTTATCAAAGAATACTTCTACATCACAAAATTTTGGACTTCTTGTGAAGTAGGTTGAACCACCTTATTTTCATCCATATGTACTCAACATCTCCATTGTGTCTAAACATGACTTTTCATTAAGGATCTCATCCTTAGACTAGATACCCTTGTCCTCAATATTCCAACACATCCCAAAAATAAAATTCAAACACACCAAATATCCATGGTGCATATTTTACTTGTGCACACAATCCAAACATAATACCAGTTTCTTCAAATGAAAGAAATAAAACATGAACCAAATAGAGATACCTGAATTTGACCCAAGTCTCACTGGACTCCCAAGCCAACTCTATCCTCTTTCTAATTCAAACATTGAAGTGATCTACTTTGTTTCTACTTGTACACTTTGTGCAAGAAACTTGATCCTCCAAACTAGACACTAAAACCATCCATGCCCTCTTCTACTACAAAAAAAACCCTAGTACAAATTCACTTATCACAGAGACTGACCATGGTCATTCGACTAGTCTGGTTCCTCTGTGATCGATGTTAGTTCATGTGACCAACGTCGGTGTAGATGGAATGATCAAAATGCCAAAAATTGGCATAGTACACCAAACTAGGTGCCTACTCTCGACCAAAGCCGATAGTTGTGTTGAGCCAGTCATTTCAAGAAGCACCCAAATCTTGTATAAAATTTTAACAACAACAATACATGTAAATAAATTTCACCAAGATGAAATACATCACCTTACCAACACACATACACAATCACCGCATTTTCAACCGAAGTACTTTCCTCTCTAATGGAAGCCATCTTTATTCTATGTTATTTTATTCAACCTCTCTAACGCAGAATGTGCATCTAACTGCACCAAGGATGCATAACTACTCCTCTATCTCATACTCAGATCTACAATCCCAAACCATGCATGTGTAACCAAAATATACAAGAATTACAATACCAAGATAACAAAACCATACATCTATACTCCGATCTGAATCCTGACAAACATGCATGTGCCTCCAAGATCTAGGGTTACCTCAAAAAACAAGACACATTCATTGCATCTTCTCAATTTCTTCAGATATGTTATTTTCTATTTTTAAATAGGTCATGAAGGTTTCCCACCTAACCAACATGTCACCCCAACACTAGTGTCCATACCATCGATATGGTCACTTTCATTTTCCAACAACCTTATATTTCTAGCTCCCACTTGATCTTAAATCTCTTCCATACAATATACACATCACAAAAACAAAACCCTTCTCTCTCACACATAATGTCGGTAATACCACTAACAAAACCATGAAGCAAACCCTTTCTCTAAAAACTAAATCCATCTCTCGATACCAATTTTTGGGAATTAGGGACTGTGGAATAGTGTTATGATTCAATAACAAACCAAATCATGCAAATACGGATCTATACAATTCCCCCAAAATCCACAGAGTGGAAGTATAAACTAGAAAATCCAAATCAAAAAAAGTACACACACATAACACAACAT
>CM031240.1:1069978075-1070065819 GCA_018340775.1 Taxus wallichiana var. yunnanensis
ATGTTTGATGAACATTTCAAGTGAACATGTATCTCATAAGATCTATGGTAAAAAGGCCAATAAAAACCTTCCACATGGACTAATGAGGAAAAATGGGGAGGACTATAGTTTAAAATTAACAATTCCCATAATTTTAATCAAGAAAAATTGAATCCATATGAATTATCTCAAGGATCACTAACTAATGGAATATATCTTGAAACTAATCCATTATGCTTTGAGAGTTCAATAAGTATTTAAATATATTATACATATCTTACCATTTCAATGCATGTTAGAGGAAATTTTAGAGCTTGATGGAGGTCAATTCTTGTTCCCAATGCCTTGATTAAGTATGTAAACCTATTATTTATTATTGCACTACCCATTTTCGGTGGGATTCAGTCTGAAATTATTCTATAGAGTACTTTACACTTGAGAGTTATATTTTGTGGTTTATTGTCTCTACAACCAAAATTTGGATGAGCTTTTGGGCTTCCAAGTTTAAATTTTCCCTCTCTACTCTCCTTATTCATTTCTCTACTACTATAATTAAAGGATTTTCATTGTAAAAATGGTTCCTCTCCCTTAAATACATAATCACTCATCTCTTTTGGGTAATTGGCATTCCTAATTGTCTATGGCCTATGTATTGGACTTTTGTAATGTGTGAATTACCTCTTTTTTACTTTTGTAACAAATGCTATTTAAGTAATGATATCATGTTAATTAAGTCTCTTATCTTCCCTTTGGTAGTGTGTTCTTAGCTCTTTCATTCTATTATTTTTGATACATAGTGAGTGAGGGTTATTTTTTTAGCGTCTCAATGGACTATTTATATTTCAAACCAAAAGGTGGGAGCCACATCTTATATGGAAAAATCATAACCCTTTCTTTTTAGTTAATATCTCTCATCCATTTCCCCTATAATTGCTAGAGTGGTTAGCGTTAGGGTAGATATGACCGAAGAAAACTGTCTCTAAAGGTTTTCCTTGAAGGATATGAGGTCCCACACCTTTAGAGGTATTTAAATTTATTGCATCCCAAGTGTGTAGTTATAGCAGATAAAAATCTATTGCATAATTATAATATATGATGCTTGTGAATGCCCATTTTTAGACCAATCCTCTTTCTTATGTGTGAAGAAAATGGACTCTAATATAGAACTTGGATTAAATATGGAAAAATTGTGTTGGATGTGATCCTTGAGCCCACCCAAAAATATCTCATTTAGGTTTTCCTTTGTAATGTTCTCCAAACACAAGGAAAATTATGAAATTATTAAATATAATCCTTGATGTGACCCTTGTCATAGTTTATCTATCGAGTCAAAGTTATTCTTTACCAAATTGATGTGATAGTGCATATAAAAGTCATCTATAAAAAATGAAAAATTAATAGTAAGGAAATTAAAATTATTATGAGAATAAAACCATCTATACCAAATGAATAACTTAGATTTAAATTATAAGGATTCTTTGACCACATTCTGTGCACATAGTGTTTGATGCGTCTCTAAAGAAATTATCAATTTGGTTTGTATGTGACTTTTTCCTTCCCATCAAAATGATTAATCCATAATTTGGGGATCTATATTGGAGTAAGGCACAACTAGAGGCTCCACAACATTTAGAATTGGAATGCAATGGTTGGAATATCCCATGTTTCTATGATAAAAATTTATGACTTTTGGTATAATTTTATAATTAGTTTGTAGGATAAATGTTTCCAACTACACCTTGATACTAATTAGATATCCTTTTATTACACTAAATGTTTCCAACTACACCTTGATACTAATTAGATATCCTTTTATTACACTAACTTATCCTTGTAATGTGCTCAATTATCCTTTCACCATGCTCACATATCCTTACAAATGTGTTCAATTATCCATTGATGTTACCAACATTCCTATTATTGACCATATTAGATGATATGTTCGCACATTATACTGAAGCTAGCTCAATTTTATGATCTATCAAAGAAAAATCTATAATATAAGATACCTTGAGTCCTTTCTCTTACAAAATATCTTCATTATAAGGAGTTTTTATTGGCATGATTGTACCCTTTCTTTTGTGTAGTCTTATTTTCCCACTCAATTGCCTAGGCATGCTGACACTTCATCTAGATAAATATGGACACTCACCGAAGCTACCAGGTCCCTCTTTTGTATTGTCTTGTTAAGATGTTAGCATGCATAACCATATTAACCATAATCAAAGTGTATATTCCATCTTAATAATCAGATCCATGAGCTCAAATTGGAAACACACATAATAATAAAGCATATTAGATTATATCACAATTAAGATCATATTCACCATACAAGTACCATGAATAGAGACATCAACAACCAATATCCATCCACAATGATCCATTGTATTAATTCATCACAAAACAATAGTTGAATACATCATAATACTCTCATAGAATCATGCGTGCAAATTCATACCAACAACATAACTCTATTACAACTTAGAACTATCTCAAACAAGGAAGAATACTACATACTTATAGGGGTGGGGACTTTCCCTTCACCACCCATGCATTCTCAAAATAGGTTGTATGCTCAAAATATCCATGCGCTAACAATTGAATGCTTCTACATAGTGGCTAATAATAGATTAATCTATAATTGAACTCTATTTTAATCCTATTATTAACACAAACTATGCATGTCTCTTGGTCTTCCACTTGTTCCCAAAATAGATCTTCCTTCATTGAGAAGTATTCTTGTTCTCATATTTTGCTTGATCTCGAACTCCAACCTATTTTTATCCCTGTGCCCTGCAAAAATGGATAAGTCCCAAACTTGTCTTTCTTGGCATGCCCCTCGTTAACTACCACTTATGCGTGCATACGTGCCCTATTTTCAATCCTCTAAGACTTAGGAAATTTATCCAACCCAACATTACCCCACACTAAAGATATTACCACCCTTAGAAATATGTTTTCTTAACTTATCCCTCTCCAAAGAGTCAAAGAATAAAGAATGAATTATGAAAGAATGAAATAATGAAAGGTATGAGGGGAATAATTTGGCATGCTCACTCAATTTTGTAAGAAGTAGCTTAGGGTAATCCTTCTTGATATCAACTTCTAACTCATTCCATTCACCTAGCCCTTTCTTCACCTTATCAGGTACATCACCAAGTACCTTATTCATTTCCTTCTAGGGTCATATCTTCACCCTTGTGTTTTAACTCCCTTATCACTCTAGCTAGCCCTAAAATCATGCCATCCATGTAATCCATTCTTCTAGTGACTAGCGTCCCCAACTCCTTTATTTTCTCTTCATGGGAATCCCTAGTTGCTTTAAGCATGCATCATGCTTCTTTGCCACCACAACCAACCTTTCCTCTCTACCCAAAGTTTCATCCTTCTTGGTTGCAAGGATGTCATTCTTCTCTGCATAGGGGTCCTTATTCTAAGGATATGTTCAAGATCCTCATAGATCTTCAACACCAGCCTAGTTTCGTAACTCTTCCTTTAATGTCTAAAGTATGGATTCATACTCCATTATCTGCGTGCATAATTAATTTCTTTATCCTCTCCTCTTAGCTTGGTAGTTTATTTTGTCTCTTTTGGCACTACTACCTTCTTCTTAAGTAAGAGGTGGACAAACTCCTATAGAAAGTGCAAGGAAGAGGGTATGTTTGATTTGTCTACTCATCAATCTCTGGATGTGCCGCTATAATTTTGTCCCCTATTTCTATGGTAAAATCCAAAATTTGTTGCTTCTCTCTCCCTGTCCTTCTTGTGCTCCTTGGTCAAGTGATCAACTTGTTCATTTAGATTCTTGTTATCCTCAAGTAATGACATGAGCATGGCCACTTTAACCAGGTTCCTATGCACCACTTTTTCTGCCATCTTAGTTAAGGCATTACTTGCTTGCTCATCATTGAATTATGTTGGCTTCACAGTCATCATGTGCGTGACTTGTACCTCCTTCTTCATTTTTCTTCGATGCATGCTTCTTCCTTTATGTCAAACTCTGGCTTGTCCATGTGGGTTTTGCATGCTCTAAGATAGTTGTTTCAATGTGCACATATTTACACCTGTGGGTCCATCAATTCCCATCCATAGAGTTTCTCGGGTCACAAGTACTTTAGAACTTCATGAGAATGGTTTTGGAGGGATCATTAATGTACCCCAACTAGATGTCTTATACATATCCTCACCCTTATTTCTCCCAGATCGACACCCCTTAGGAATCTGCACATTTCGCATCATGAACATGGCCACCACCCATTCCACCCCCATGTTCCTTGGTAGGCTCACCTAATGGTTCACCTATATTTTTTTCTTTCTCCTCTCCTACATCTGTGGGGAATTTTTCTACATCTCGCTCACCATGCACTACTATTTCTTGCAAAGTTTCTTCTTCCCTCATCTCCTCATCTCCTTCTACATTAATCACCAAGTATCTCCCCACAATATGCACTACCTCTTTAAAACCTCTTCTTCATAATCCTTTCTAGGCACATACTTGCTACTGTTATTTTATTTTTCATTTGAGGGATTGGTTTAACTAGTGATATCCATGGTGACTCCTTAAAGGTTGTGAATATCTCACACTTGTGTCATGCATCCTAGTATCCTTGTTACTCTTGTGAATCCTAGGTTCTTTGTGCCACCTTCCTCTTTCTATTTCCTCACCCTCAATATCCATTATAATCGCTCTTTTCTTATTTCTTGAGAGGGGTCATATCGCATGACCTGCTTCTATCTAGTAGTTGGTTATTTTCTTCTCCCTTGGTTCGGCATGCTAGAATATTCCCATCATCCTCTTCCCAAAGTTCCTCTTCTTCCACTTTAGGAGGAGTGGGTTTACAATCTCTGCCTCGTACCAACCGTTTGTTTTCCTTTGGGAAATTTTGGGAGCTTGATTCATTTTTAATATATTTTCCATCCACTAATTTGGGTTTAAGGTAAATGTATACCTTAGCCTCTGTCACTTTCCCAATCACCAAAACTTGTGGGGTTGATAATTATATCATCAGAAATCATGGTTTCGATATAGGTAGACTTACCGGATAGACATATGTCTTCCGAAGAGTATGGTATTCACAATCCACTTTGTTTACATCAAACCTTAATCTACACACATCTTAGAAGAGGTTGAAAAAGGCTTGGAAGTACCACATGGTGAAGGCATAGGGTAGTTTTCACCATGGACCCCATTGTCTAGTCTTCATTCTAAACCTACCAACACAATAGTGTTGGAATAATGCAAACTCTTATTCCCTTCAACTATGGAGGGTAGGTCCTTGGGGATGCGCCATTCATATTCAAAGGCTTCATGCATTCTTCTATACCACATCTCCATTTATTCTTATACGCCTCCGGTTGACTGTCATAGGTATACTATGAAAACCACTCCCCAATGACTTATTCTCCTATGGTTATTAATAAAATTTATCTCATGGGCCATTGAGGACCCCAATTTCAACAAACACAATCGAAAAGAAAATGACACCCTAGTTGATCTTGTCTCCTTTGTGTGCCTCCTCGATGATGCCTTCAACTATGTATGATGTAAGGTTATAGATAGTACCTTCTTTCATATTCTTTGTAATATGTAACCACTTCTTATTTACTACTCCCCATCTCTCCGACCATTGAACTTGGTCAATAAGTGTGTAACAATCTTGACAATGGGATGTGTTACCTTGGTAATGGGCATCATGTGCCCTTCTTTTTGGTACCCCATCTCTTTAGTAGTAGCCTCCATGCTTGCATTATCTTCAAGATCATAAATGACTTCGATGCCTGAGCTCCTTAGTCCAGTTAGTTTCCCAATGAAGGGTGCGGTGAGTCACACCCTTCTAAAAAAAAATAGAAGAAATCATCATGTACTCTAGACATGAGCCACTGGTACATCCCCTCTAGTTTCCCAAAATAGGGCAGCTCATAGATTTTTAGTACACCAACCTTCTCCAATATCTTATTTCTAGCATTGTCATATACAAAGCTTATCATCTTCCATATGCTGATTTGTGTTTCTATGTCAACTCCTCGATCTCATCCAAATTTGTGCTAGTGCATTAGTTGTAGTCACTTACTTTACTCTTTTAGACATGAGACTCCTAGTCGCACCCCATGATCACCCATTCTGGGTACTGCATCTCCAAAATTGACACTCAGTGATTCTTATGCCTTTACCTCAGATTTAACCTTCTTTTTACCTCGTGTGATTTCCCTAGGTGCTCTCTTGGGTGCCATTGTGAACTTCCAAAATTTCTTGTGATTTTACGACCTCTGCGAATTCAAACTTTGTGTGACTTAGCCTGCCCTAGTTGGGAATTTGTCTCCTTTGAACCCTAGTTCTATGAATCTTCCTTCCATAATCCTTTTATAAGCTCAAACACCCTTCGAATGGAGCTCTACTTGGCCATGCCTAAAAATCCACATACACTTCGCATTATAACTTCTCTCTTGAATCACTCTTTGCAGCTTGAAAACTCAAAATATGTAAGCTCTAAATAAACTTGTAAACACCACTTTTTATAATTTTTTCAAAATTTAACACATTAATTACTCCTCACCTATCACAATACTTAGCATTAATAACTTTGTGTTTCTCTTTTCACATAATTCATTACTTTTTTGTTCCCCATTCATAACCTTTTGGTGGTATACCTACTTCTTCTTGGCTACTGAGACATCCTTATGTGCACCTCCACGTTTGAAGTACATCACCTACCGTGCCTCATCCCAAGTAGTTTCCCATGTTGTTTCTTACCTTGCATTACATTGTGAGTTCATTCTTCGTGTGTGGTCTTCAATCCGAGAAAATTCCTTTCCTTAAAAACACCTTTAATTCGAGAACTTTGTAATATCATTCTTCTATGCGCATTAATATTTTGAGAAGACATTCAAGTTTCAACCCATATATGTACATGTAACACTTATATCTGCTTCACCCCACACTAAAAGTATGTGTGGTCCTCTACGCATGAACCCAATAGATAGTAATTGGCTCTTGACACGCAAACATACTTATTATAGCAAAACACTTAACTAAATGGAAAAAACATAAAACCAATGAAAGGAAACACATTAAAAGAAATGCATTAAAAGGAAATATAATCTAAGTGGAAATAATGCCTTATTAAAAACACCAAGAAGATTTATTTATAGTAGGGATTCAACCTATTCCCATTAAAGTAACCGGGTAATAAGGTGCCATCCAACATCCTGTAATTGACAAGTGCCTGATTCAATATCTTTGTTACTATAAAAGGTCCCAACCAATGAACTTTCAATTTCCCTGGGTGGCACGTAAACTTTGAATCATACAGAAGAACCATCTTCCCCACTTCAAATGTTTTGTTGCTGATATGCCTATCATGCTAGGCCTTCGTATCACTTTTTTAGTCTTCTCGGATCCATCAGAAATATCGCACTTTTCGCTCATCTAACTACATCATTTTATCTATGTGTTCCTCAACAACTTGTTCATCATTTATTTCTCCTGCATGTGTAATATGTAGGGATGGAAACATGATCTCCACAGGAAATATAGCCTCTATGCCAAACACCAACTGAAAGGGTGTGGCCTTATTCAATATCTTGTAGGTATTCCTATATTCCCAAAGTACAACAAATAATTTATCATCCCAATATTTCCTTCCAACATCATAGATCTTTATTAGTGTTTGTCCCATAATCTTATTGAAAGATTCAATAAGTAGTACCATTTTCCTATGGGTGATAGGGTGTAGTCTTATGGTGTGCCACCATAAATTCTACCAATAAAATCCTGATTGTCTCATTTAATAAATGAGTGCCCCTATCACTTGTTAGAATCAATGGACATCCATACCTGTTGATAATGTTTTCCCATAAAAATCTTGCTACTTGTGTAGTGGTTATGCAATCTTTTGTAGGTGTTGCTTCTTCCCACCTTGTCAGATAATCTGTATAAGTTATAATATAACACATGCCAATCCTACACATGGGTGGGGAAATAGGACCTAAAAATTCAATAACCCATTTCTCAAAAGGTTCAACACTTGTAATAGGCCTCAAAGGCATCTCATCTCTAGTTCCTAGCTTCTCAAGGTGCTGAAAATGGTCACACGCCCTAACATATTCTTTAGTATCCTTGTACAAAGTCTCCCACCAAAGGCCAACCAACAAAATCTTGCATGGGTGGAATCACCGCATAATGACCTCCTGTAATTCCACCATGAGCTTCTTCCATAATAGCCTCATGCTCATGCTCCAAAACACATCGGTACAAAAATTCATCATGGCCTAACTTGTACAAATCTCCACCTATTAACTGGTAAGGTGTTATATGTATTATAAGCTACCTCTTCTATAAATTCTTAATTTCTTTAGGTGCCTATCTAGTGCATAAAAATATTACAATGTCTACTAGTTTAGTGGGCGCATGATTCAATCTAAAGAGTTGTGCATCTAACATTGTTTCCTTAATGATCTATGTGTCTTCACAAAATTAATTTTTGATGATGGTCAGGTCCTGAGTTACTTTTCCCTAGTTTTACAATCACTGTAAACTAAAACTCCTAAAATAGTAGTATCCACTGCAAATGCGCCCTTATAAAATAGGTTTGTTGACCAAATACTTAAGTTCCATATGATTTGTAAAGAAAATAAATGGTGTTGCCAATAAGTATTATCTAAATTTGTGCAACACGTAGATCATGGATAATGTAATGAACCATTACACCAAAACCTCGAGGCGTTAGTGAAATCTGCACATGAGGATCATAACATCCCACCAAGCTTCCATAACTTGGACCCTAGGCTAGATTTGTGCTCGTATAACAAGACCACACCTTGACCTATATGAGCCCCGTGTGAACACTACAATGCTAGTGTAGCTACCCGTCTTGAGACTCGAACTTGGGTGGTAACTCTGATACTAAATATAATGAACCGTTACACCAAAACCTTGATGCGTTAGTGAAATCCACACTTGAGGATCATAAAAGATAAAGCCTCATGCTCGGGAGTTGTATAATTTTATTCTATAGGTGTTAACTTCCTGCTTACAAAACAAATAGGGTGGTCTACAACTCCTTTGCCTCGGTTACGCTAACAATTGCACCAATCACCATTCCAAAATCATCCACGTTAACATAAAATGGTTTGTCCCATGAAGGAAAGTGCAATATAGGTGCAATATTTAGCCTTTCCTTCAATGTTTCAAATGTTTTATGTTGCGTGTCATGCCAATAGAATTTCCCTTTAGATTTCAAGAGTTCCTCCAGGGGTGTGACAATCTTTGCATAGTATTTAATGAATTTCCTGTAATACCCTATGTATCCTAAGAATCTATGCACTTCACTTTGATTATTAGGTTCTTCTAAACCCAAGATCACAACGACCTTGGTTGGGTCCACCAACAACCCCTCTTTACAAATAATATGCCCAAGTAAAGTGCTAAAAGGTGTTGTAAAGATGCACTTTTTAATATTAAGAGATATTCTCAACTACCTACACCTCTCAAACATAAGTATGAGATTCTCAAAATGGTCTTTAAATAAGCCATAAACGATCCAATCATAAAAATACACCTATAAAAATCATGAATGAAATCCTCAAAAGCCTACACAAAAATGCATGAGAACACTCATGTTACATTCTTAAGTCCAAAGGGAATGAACGTGTATGAAAAACTTCCCCACTCGGTGGTGAAAGTTGTCTTTTCTTGATCTTCCTTTGCTATGCGCACTTAGTGATAACTTGAAAACCCATCTGTAAAAAAGAGTAGATCTTACGCCATGTAAATCCCTCAAGGATCTCTTCGTGAATGGGGTGGGAAAAGGATCAATGACACATGAAACATTTAACTCTCTGTAGTCCACATAGATCCTTATCCTCCCATCCTTTTTAATACTGATGACCATGGGACCCATTCAAATTCCTCAATGGGCTCAATTATACTAGACTTGAGCATGTTATCAATTTCCTCCTTTACCTTAATGTGTAGATTAGGATTCATCCTATAAGGCCTCTTCCTAATCAGGTGCACACCTTCTTTAAGCTTGATTCACATCTCACCTAAAGAAGGGTGTACTCCTTTTAACTCATGATATCCCCTGGAAACAAGTCTTGAAAGTCATGCAGGAGTTCAATAATCTTAGCCACTTCCTGCTTTGACTAGTAGTCACCAATAATGGCCTCTTTAGGCTCTGCATATGTTCCAATGTTAACCTTATTTTTTTTCATAGGCTCATGATATGTGTGTGCCTTTTCATCTATTGTGTCCATCACCTCATGCGTACCTTTAGTGTGGTTAACATCCAAGTTATTATCCTCATCATCATCATTTATCATGCATACCAGTTTACTCTTTCCTTTTCTTCCTAAGAACATACCATTTCTTCTTCCTCAGTCTCTTCTAGGTCAAGGCGCACCTCTAAATCCATCTCTCTAAACATATCTATTAGAATTTCTTTAGTCTTTGCACTATCCCCCAAGGTAGGTGCTTCATAATCTCTGATTCTTCATTGAGCAGAGGCTTAGTAAAAAGTAATCAAAAGTATGAATCATATACCGAGGTCATATCCTTCCAATTCACTATCTCTCTTGTCAACTCGCATTGACATACCATGCACTCCACGTAGCCACCTAGGGTGGCGTAGAACTTATGTACCTAGAGTGATGGTGGTAAGGCCTCCTACCCCTCCATCCAAAGTCTCTCACAATTATGAATGTGATGTGAGATAAGGGACTTCCCATGGAATTCACATATCTGAGAAGGTACATTACTCCTTAGAAACCTATTAGAAAAGGTGATTCTCACTTCTCGCCATTCTAATAAGTTATATTTGTGTGTAGTCCACCAATGTGCTTTGCTGTCTCTGTACAAATTATATACCATCATATTTCTTCTATCACCTTCATTCTTCCACTGGGATTCCATGGCGTAGAGAAATAAATCAGATTCACTTCACTAGCATACCCAAGTACCTAATTATAACTCAAGCACCAAACAATGCGTGGCCTGATTATGTAAGTGACTTGTGTTCTTGATCTCTTGCCCAACTACTTCATATGTTCCATGCACCTAGTTATCACAAGCAATACTTTTGGTATCACTAACTAAATGAGCATCATCCCATTGTATCACTCCTTCCTTAGATGGATCAGTTACCTCAGGGTCTCTGATTGTGTGTGCATATATCTGTTTAATTCCTCTTCGCTCAAAGGATCAACATATGGAGTAACATTTCCATATGTCAAAGGTATAATAACATGCTCTTCCTTGTTCTCAAAGCTAATGTACCCTTTGTTGAAGCATAAATATGCATTATTCACATAACACTAGGGGCACCCAAGCAATGTTGGGAAGCTATCTCGATTGAGCTTAGTCAAATACTTCAAAGTCCTTTGTAAACTTGTCTTAGTGAATTATAATAGTTAATTTCTTGAGAACCCCAAGTGCGGCATGGCTCTAGTTCTATTGGCCATATACAAAAAAATTAAAGAAGGCTGCAATGGTGGTCTTCCCATCTGATTCTATGCATCCAACATGAGTACATTAAATTTTGCACATGTATCTATCAGAATGTTACTTAGAATCCATCCATCTATGATCACATTCAAAGTGCAATATCCTTATCATATTCTTGATTATGGGGAGACATATTTGCATGAAGTATCTTCCTCTAGAACTCATTACCTATGCACGACATCTTCTCTCTCAACCATTCTCCTAACAAAGGGATTATATTCTCCTAGCGTAACATTAAATAGACCTATTTTAAGTCATCTATGTCCTTCTACGTTAGTTTAAATTTCATTACTCATTCCATCACGCATGCCTATTCCTTAAGGCTATGAATCTCTCCTTGCAGATCCTTGATAACATCCATTGTCTCTGGTAAACCTCTTTCTGATGTGCAACATCAGGATACTTTGTATTTATCACCTCTTTATTTGTTATAGTTGGCTTATACTTCAAATTTTTACATGCATGTGTAGCCTTAGTGTGTAGTAACTAATACCGATTGTAATTTAGAATTAAGCCCTAGCCTAGACATCCATTAATAGCCAAGTGCATGTTGTATCTTAATCATACCAACACCCTTGTCTTGCTTGTGCTACTTGCTCATGTGCTCATATAAATCAGGGCATTCTTCAAATTTGTGTTATTTTCCACACCATGAGCAAACCACATTTTGAGGGCACTCACGTTGATAATGATCAGGAGATCCACAAGTATAACAAGTTCCTCTAGGAAATCCTCCTCTTCCACCACCACGACCTCGACCTCTATATCCTCCACAAAAGCCTTTATTCTTGTTATCCCCATTGTTGCACCCTTCATTATGATGTTCTCCTTGTTCCTTAGATCCACCTACTACACTAGTCTGGCGTACACTAGTCTCAATGTCTTCATGGATGTGATCAATCAATTTACAATTAGAGGTATCATGAGTATGAGTTTTATAAATCTTATAATACATAGAGACATTCTTCCGAATCATGCGTTTTAAAAGAGGGCATATACTTACATCATAGTCCAAATGACAAATATCACAGTCCACCAACATGGCGTAATTGAATTATGAGGGTAGCTATCCTTGGTGTGTCCTTCAACCTCATAATATATACACCATATTCCACTACATGTCTCATGAGATGAATTAGCAGAGAGATTCTCAACTATTTTTCCATGGCTACAATCTATGCTTCCAAGAATGGAATTACTCTAGTATCCACACTTCCAATCGACTCAATGTGTAGATCCACCTCTAAATCATCACACGGGTCTACAAAGGTCTTATGAGATATCACCCTTCGAAAAGGAGTCAACATCCCACCAACAAACCACTATACATGCTGACTAGGGTGTATGTCATAAGACAAATTTGACAATAAAGTTTTAAAACACACATCATATTCCCTCACGCCTTCGATAAGCCCCGCTTATTGTCCTTAAGCACACTTATAATTTTTTGCTCAAACCGAGGAATATGGAACCCTCGCTAGAAATGAAGAGTGCAAAACATTATGATCCACCACAATCTTATGTAGGTCATACTTCCTAGACCAGCTATGTGCGCGCCATTGAAGAGTAGTAGAAAATTGACTCACCTTCCTATCGAGGCTCGATTCCTTTAGCATGCCATAACAACTCACACTTGTGTACATTCTCTGTAGCATCTTCAATACCTCTATATTTTGGTAAGTGAAGAGACATCTCGTAGTAAACATACCGTGGTTGATGAGGGTGCGTACCTTGTCTACTAGAATCCCCACAAGTATTTCCTCCACCACCAGAACCACCTGATCCACTTGATCCCATGTCTCCTAATCCTTCATATCTATCTCGATCCTCGTCTTGTAGTAGGAAAAAGCTAGTGGATGCACTTCCTTAAGTCCCAACAAAGTGGTACTAAATTAAACTCCCACAATCTATGAAGTTGTGATACTTCTAGATGTATTCCCAATTTTCCCCACACTTTGTCCTAATGACACACAAAAATTATTCCTTCAATCGGTCCCCAAACAAAGATGATGCCTGTGCTGCCATATATGTATGTGTTGTCTGATGCACTTTTGTATTCAAAAGAAAATGATATCTACATGAATATATTGGATTACCCATACCCTCGTACTTATCAAATATTACTTCGGAATGGAACACACTGTGCACAAGGACTAGGTCACTAGGTGGGATCATATGCACACCCACAGTCCTTACTCTTTCCTCCTCTAATACACTCTCATCAGAAGTCAAGGGGATTCTCTACTGTGCTTACCTAAGTGGGGGATATGCTGATTCTCTAGTTCCATGTTAGCCATGCAAGCTTCAAATCCTTCACAATACACAATCCTTCACAACTCCATAGACTCCTTAATTTTACGCTGCTTCATCAATTCCCTCTCCTATGCTTCATTATACTTAAGACAACTTCGCTCTCTCTTCCTTTTTGCCGCAAGGTCCACCATATTTCACCACACAACCTACTACCCCTACACATGGTGGTATTTTTAGCTATCCATAGGGAGGAACTCTAAACTAGCACCACTTTGTCAAGATATTAATTGCCAAAGGAATATCATGTATATAAGATCCTCCGGGCTTGTGTAAAAATTCAAACTCAACAACTTCCGGAAAATAATATGTAGAAACAATGTATTCCAAAGTATAACTACACACAACACTCGACCCAAAAATGATCTACATCACGCATCCAAGGTTCATCTTTATATAACAAATTCTTGTAATCTTCTCGTGTCCAAACTCATGGTCTCAGTAACTCTAGTTTTTATTTGATGCATATGCTGAAAACCACTCGTACAATTATATAGGAAAACATTCGAAAAATGTCTCATAGAGCTCATGATACAAATTATCTTCCACCCACTTGCACGCATTAAAATTAGGTCCAAAACCATATCTTTGTGCAAACTGATCTTTTCCTTCATATACCCAATCTTCAATGGCCACAAGAGTCAATCGATATGCCATCATCATGTAACATCATGGAAAATAGTTTGAAAATAGGTCCTGATAACGAAACCAAAATGTAGTCTTATTTTCCCACTCAATTTCCTAGGCATGCTAACACTTCATCCAGAGATAAATATAGGCACTCACATGAACCATGTGAAGCTACAGTCCCTCTCTTGTACTTTATTGTCAAGATGTTAGCATGCATAACCATATTAACCATAATCAAAGTGTATATTCCATCATAATAATCAGATCCATGAGCTCAAATTGGAAACACACATAATAAGAAAGCATATTAGATCATATCACAATTAAGATCAGATTTACCATACAAGTACCATGAATAGATACATCAATAACCAATATCCATCCATAATGATCCATTGTATTAATTCATCACAAAACAATAGCTAAATACATCATAATACTCTCATAGAATCATGCGTGCAAATTCATACCAACAACATAACTCTATTACAACTTAGAACTATCTCAAACAAGGAATAATATAATACATACTTATAGGGGTGGGGACTTGCCCTTCACCACCCATGCATTCTCAAAATAGGTTGCATGCTCAAAATAGCCATGTGCCAACAATTGCATGCTTCTACATGGTGGCTAATAATAGATTAATCTATAATTGAACTCTATCTTAATCCTATTATTAACACAAAATATGCATGTCTCTTGGTCTTCCACTTGTTCCCAAAATAGCTCTTCCTTCACTGAGAAGTCTTCTTGTTCTCATCTTTTGCTTGATCTGCACTCCATCCTATTTTTATCTCGTGTCATGTAAAAATAGATAAATCCCAAACTTGCCTTTCTCAAAGTGTGCCCTTGTTAAATTCCTCTTACGTGCACATAGGTGCCCTATTTGTGTGCCCTCTAAGACTTTGTCAATTTCTCCGTGCCAACATTTTGTGTCTCATGTGTGGTTGTATCATGTTGATACTTCAATGTGTAAAATTTCAATTCTAACTTTGAACAAAATTTGAGTAGATGATTTTGGAATGATGTTGGCCTAGCTCCAACTAAATTTGTGGAAAATTTCCTAAAATGTAAATAAATTAGGAAAATTCTAAAAATTGTGGCCCATATAGTAGATTAATGTAAAACCACAAAAATACAATAATTTCCCCAAAATGAATCACAAAAATCTTAAAATAGAGTGTGACTTGCTTGAAAAATTATCCAACATTAGTAAAATAATTGAATAAAATTTCATAAAAGTTTGTGATATATAGGTTTATACACCTAAACATTGCAAAAAAATATTATTACATAACAATTTTATCAAATATATATGATTTTTAAACAATGAAATAAACATCTAATAACACAAGTCTTTATTTGGTATATTATTGTTTGGTTTGATTGAATGATGTATTTTTATGATTATATTATTGATTACTTTATATATGATTATAATATATGATTATTTATATATATATATATATATATATAGCTTTTGCATTGATTTTTTTGTTCATTTTGGGTATTCGGAAAGAGCTTATAGTTTTGGAAAAAACCATCCAATGATACATTTGAGATTGATAGTTCCATTTAGGATTACTTTTGGCTCATTCTTGACCATTGGACCTTTTGTTACTTTTGTTTACTTTTCTCTCATATAAAGTGAGTCAATATTTGCATGCCACTAGGTTTGAATTTTAAAGTAAAATATCTTTATATAGAGAAGTTTGTTAGGAGGTCTAATAATCTAGCCACTATTTATAAATGATCTATAAATGATTAAGCATTATATCTAGAGCACACATAAAGGGAAATTACTACTATTATATTATTATTATTTTTAATATAAGGGTTTCAATTAGAGAACATATATTAGTTATCATACTACTTTGTGTTGAGGAAAAAGTCAAAATCTAGGACAAGGGAGATGGATTGCATACATCATTACATAAGCACTAGGAGACTTATAATGAGTTTAAATTGTAGTGAAAACCTCATTTTGAATCACATCGAGTGATGATCGAGGTCGGTTTAACTAAATAACCTAACCTTGTTTTTTATATCTAATGTCCATTTGAGTGTTAGTTCATGAGTATAGGTCTTATCCATCTAAGCATACACATAGTATATACATGTATAGATAAAGTATAATAAAAAACAAAAAGTGCAGGATGAACATGGATGAAATTTCTAGTGAGCGATGGAAGTGACAGTAAAGATTCTAACAATTTGGTCGAATCGGTGATTGGTCCACAAGGCTCATAACACATGACATTATGGGTTCATTTGAGATATGCACAAATCCCATTATAGATAATGAAACACCCATATCATCTTCTATATCAAATAAGTGATAATTTAATCCCTAATTTTATCTCTTTCTTGCACGCTTGATATATGTGAATGAAAAATCCTAGTTTCCAAATCTGCATGTTATTGTATATGGCCTAAATGTTCAATATTTCTAGATTATTACTAGATTAATAAGACACACCTATTATAAATTTTATGGTTAATTAATTTGGTGAACCCAATTATTGATTGTTTCTTTAAGCTAGTTTGGCTTAGGTTTCCTACCCTAACTAAGCCTTATTTCAAACCCTAACTTCCCTAGGGTTTTCATTTATTGCTTGTTGCATAATTTCTACCCTAATCTTGGGATTTATTTTCATTTGTGATTTCATTACTTATCTTACTTATACCATGTCATTTTATAATACTTTTATCAATGAGTCAACCTCATCTCGATATATCTCTATGTGAATGAATGGATGGTAATATTGAGGATGTAAATAGGTAATAATCGTGACAATTATTCGAAGTACATGAAGTGGAATTACTACCTATTATTGTTTGGGCCCAATATTATTGTATTATTTATTGATTGTGTCCACATTAGGGACTAAATATTCATGATTATTTATCATTATTTGGTTGGAGCACAATAAATTTTAGAAGGGAAACCTACAAAAGGTATTAAAATATATGTGTAAAGAGGTTAGAAAAGGGGTGCATGAGGAGGATAAAAAGGACCACATGCAAGGATAACAAGGAAGACATGTGCAATAGTTTTATGAAACAACAGAAGGTTGTAAAGCACTCAAGTTCTAATGAGAAACACAATAAATTGGGATAAGGTAGAAGGAAAATTTGTAAGAGGACATGAGGCACATGGGTAGAGGTCATATACATGCATGAATAGAGAAATATGCCATAAATTGATGGGACAAAAATAGATAAGGAACCAAATATTTGGGATACTTGCATGGAGGCGGCATAGGAACACACAAAAACTAGAGATGGATAGTCTAAAGATAACAAATATGGAGAGAAAACAAGGACACGTCTCGAATATAGTCGAGAAGCTTACCAATAAGAAGTAAGGTATAACGAAATGTGGCCCACACATAGCCACACTATAATATTTAAGTGGTAGTTATATAATTCAAGGTATAAGGATAGCTTTTGTAAGACTAGTGAAAAAAACCCACTAATATATATACCCCTTGAAGGGTTCATTATAAAAGAGAGGTAAGGTAGAGAGAAAAGAAGGATTTCTTGGGTTGGGTATTTTTAGAGAGATAATATTATGAGATGGTTAATTTAATGTTTTGAACAATAAATATGAAGTACTAGATGTTCTAGAACACTCGAATTACTATACATGATTATATTAATCTAGTATGTTCCCATAATTTATTCCTTTTTGTGTTAACTATTTTCTTTCCCATTATCGTAATGTAAACCATGATAGGACTAATAGTATCTCTCACCTAGGGTGAGCGCACCAAGGTTTCCACTTTGGCATGGTAGGCCATCGTAAATGGTGTGGGAATAGTGCATGTCAACAAGGTAATATATTTGCAAACACACGTGTTATTTAGTAATGTGAAATTATACACATAAAATTTTGGTTCCATTTTCGAGACCATCATAATTATGTAAATAATGACAAATAATAATGAGTATTTAGTTCCCAATGTGGGACACAATCAATAAATAATAGAAACATTTTGGGACCCAATATCATCCCACGCTAATTTGGTTGTCTTCCCTTGGGAAATGAATTTTGAGACTTCTTAAACAACTTGGACACCTTTTGTTTGAGCACATATCCGTGAACCTACCAATTATATATCACCTTAGAAGAGAGAGGAGTAATATGGTCCAAGTCCATGACTAACTTAGTGAAATGTTTTTCACCTTTAACAATGCTAGTGGTTGTATGTATTGCTTTTAAACCTTTCTCGAGAATTTGTGCACGTAACTTTTATCTCGACTTCACCCTTGTCTATGAGCTTCCATAGTTCAATCATTCACTTCATTAATTTCTCCCTCTTTTTAGTGGCCTCTTTTCCAATCCCCTCAAACTCCATGAGCTTGTTACGGTAGTATTTTTGATTACATCATCCTCCATTTGGGATTCCAAGGCTACTTATTTTTGGGTGTATTCTTGTATTCAAATGCTAATAATACATGTTTGATTGAAAAATAACTTAAGGAGATTAACCACATACACAAATTTACCTTCTAGTTCTTTCATGAGTTTTGTACATGCTTCTAATTTCTTCGTACATATGACTCTAATGTTCTCCAATTTTCCCTTATTTTTTTCCACTCTCTTTCGATATCTATCCTCTTAAACAAGAGATTGAGAAATTTCTATTGTTCCTCTATATGTTCACTTGGGATGATTGGGTGTTCTTCTATAAGTTTAGGTTCATTGAAGAGAATATTCTAACCTAATTCCTTTACCTTATAATCGATGTACACATATTTTTCTTGTAAGGTCTTATTCTCCCTAACTATCTTGCATAGTTTATTTTTCATCCCTACGAGATCGTTCTCTAGATTGTTGAACATTCTAGTTTGTATCTCGAAGTCTACACTATTATTCAAATTCTATTGGACCACCTCATCAGCTATGTTGAGAAACACCTCACCTACTTATTTTTTGGAAGGTGGTAAGTTTTCATGAGGGCTATTGTATCCCCATTCCTTATGGGAATATGGTTTAAACCAAAGTGTTAGGTAATTTACTAATAGGATCCTCTATGCAAACATCAATGGAAAATGATAGTTCCTTCTTAGCACTCTTTGTTGTTATGGATTCCCTCATACAATCCAAAGAGAACAATTATTTTACAACCTTTCCTTACTAGTACCTTGTGTGGATGGATTTACATGGTTTTTTGGATCTACACGAAATTTTTCATCCTCCCTGTCATCATATTCTTCTTTTGACACTTCCATTATGTAATTTACCTTGTCATAGTGATGCTTCTCTTGCTCCTCATCACCCTTGTATTTTCCCTTTGTGTCACCATTGAGTTCATGTTCATCTTCTTCCCCATCGATTTTGTTTCTTCATCTTCAATTCGACCAAATTTGGGGCGATCTTGATCCAAAATGGTAAAATTCAACCGATTGAGTTTTCCCATTTTTGTGGATATTATTAAATTTTATCAAATTAATTTACTACATTAAAATTGGAATGTAAAAACTCTAAAATTATAGTGTAATCGTCAAATTAAATCCATACACCCAATTCCATAATTATTCCCCTCATTTCTCAATTTATCATAAAACGTGTAATTACATTAAATTTTTTAGACAAACTTAAAATTAATATAAGACTGATTAAAAATAATAAAATATGAAGGAAATTAGAGGTAAAACTCTAAAGTTGATGATGCGATTCATTTGTGAGGGTCTATGTCTCCAACTTCATGAATATGCCAAAATGATCCTATTAATAATACAAAAATAAACACAAAATTACTACATCAATATATAAAATGGTCAATAAGACCTGCAAGCATCTCCAACCACCTCTAGAAATTATCCACAACTAGCTCTTGTCTTTATAATAACATCTTCATGCAAAAATGGTCTTCACCTCTATTTTATCTCTCCAAAAAGGGCATATTCTCTCTCCAAAATAGGAGATAATATCTTTGTTATGTTCTTACGACATCATCCCTAATTGAAAATTACATAACAAGACTTATTCTCCATTAAAATGGGATAACTCTCCATAAAAGGGCCTAGGAATATACATAGTATTGAAAAATTTCCTTTTCAAATACCGAATTCAGTATTACACATTATTTCCACATCATTGGGGTGTCATAAATAAGGCATATAATTTTGGCCAAATCGAACAAGGTTCAAATCCCTCTAATATTGCATTATTTTTCTTGTTTTATCTGAAAAATATATTTTATAACAAAATTTTGTTATATCCTTAGCCACATGGGTTATAGTTGGGAATTTAACCTAACGATTTGTGACATCAAGATGGTTAGAGGTTCGGATCTCTAGGATTAAAAGATGGGGTCATGATTGGATTGAGTCCTTTTTCTTGTTTCATGGGATATTAATCCTACAAGGGGAACAATGAGGTATTTTAAAGGATTTTAAGAGCTTTAGATGTTACTCCATATATGTGGCTTCGACCACATCTCTTCCTCCATTTTGTTAAGCCTAACATGGGACATGGACATGGTGGTTTAGCCAGTCCTTTGGGTATGGTAGTAAGTGTTGATCTATGGTATTGGCCACTTTGTGAGTTGGTTGGAAAATTAGTTAATCCACCTAGATCAACTCGATGAGTATATTAACAAGCCCTCATGATTCGGTGCATAGCTTGTTGTCTATTGCCTTGGACTCGGACTATGTTTAAGGGGTTGTTGATCTTGATCTTGCCTTGGGATCAATGTTTGTGTTTTTATTTATCTCAATGGTTGATGAGTTATCCATGTAATTTGACACTTTCCATTTCACTAAATTGACTGTCCTAGTAGTTTTCTCTTTAGTTTGACCTCTAGCTCATTCTCCAACTTCCCGAGTCGATTGAGAAGATTTCCAAAAACATGGTAATTAGTCCCACATGCATCAAAATGTGGACCTCAATGAGGCATATAGGAAAAATAAAATGCACTATAATGCGAAGAAATACTACAAGGTCCCCTCTTGAAAAGAGTAGACCCCACTTTGGTTGTTGGGCCCCTAGGTGGCATACTATGTGGGAACCACCTTAATCCTTGAAAAGCGGAGGCAGCAAACCGTCTTTTTGCTAGGGAAAACTTTGAAATTTTTCACTCTCACATTTTCCCACTTGGCATGTTTTTATTTCGTACATTAGCTATAAAAATGTTAGAAATCAAATAGTGCTCACATTTGTTTCGTAGTAATTAGTAATTTACTATTGGTGATTATATTGTTATATAATTTGTTATTATATTTCATATATTACCCATAACTATCTTGGGGAATTTGTTCCTATTTACTAGGAGGCTATTTTTCTACCTCCATGGCCATAGAATAGCCAATCTATTGTATGTTGAATAATAGAGAAGGAATTATTATTTTATGTGTTTATTCCTTGTGAATCTTCATACAAAAAATTTGGTATCAGAGCGAGATGAGAGTTGCCCATTGTGAATTGTAGATCAAAGTGGATTGGATCAGATTCAACCTATGCATAGTTGTTTTAACACAAATTGTTTGTGAGAAGTGGGTTGGAACTCAGGTAAAATTTATGCAGATTAGTCGGACATATATCATTTGGAAATAATAGTCCATACATGCTCGCAATCCAAGTGATGATTAATATGATCTTGGTGCATCCATATGATTACATTATCATCAATTTTGCGAAGCATGCATTTGATATGCTTGATATTTTCTAATATCAAACTTGTTTCATCCATGAAATATGCTTAAGGAATATATGATTTATCTTTGGTATCAACCAACACACATTTGTGAGAAATATAAATTTGACGTTGTTGTCAACATATATATTTTATATTGTCACCATTTGCATACCAGTCAATGTGTGAAGCCCAACAATCGATCAATCCTAACAATGTGTGAAGCCCAACAATGTAGCAAAATGAGATAGTTAATAAAAATGCGATACTTAATAAAAATGTGATACTTAGTGTGAAGCCCAATGATGTAGTGAAATGTGATACTCGGTGTGAATTGCGAGAATCCCGTGAATCATCGATTCTTTGAACATAAGTTACGTCCGAGGCCTTAGTCAAGGGCACATCTACTTGGGCATCGAACACTAAAATCAAATTCCCCCATGCCTTGGCGGGAGGATCCAAGATGGCCATTTGTGCCCACCGGTGATGCGGTCGGCTTAAATGGGCATGTGATTTGTGACCAATGTCATGATGAGCGGTGACCTAATGTTGGTTGGCGTTGGATTGTGGCATGCGGTCACAGATTTGTGTGGAACTTTATTTTTAGTTACGAATCTCCCACGGGAGGGTGTGTCTTAACTTTCACATCCCTAGGTCAGGCATGGATACCCATTGAGTTTAAGCATATCAACAAGCGAAAGAAAGTAAACTTATGAGGATTCCCCTAGTAACGTGAGTGAACCTTAAAGAACACAACATGAAAATTGGCTGATATACGTCTTGAATTATATTTTTAGAAGTGTCATCGGTGACGAAATGGGACGAAGTGTTACGAAAGGGGGCACTAAAGAGGGTGAGAGCCCTATTGAGCTCAAACCCTGTTTCATAATGAGGCACTTCCGGTGATTCAGTTGTTTGGGAATGTAACCTAATCGAGTGGTAAATTTCATCCAAGGATAAATAAAGGTGAGAGACCAATAGAGAAAAGTACCATGAGGGAAAGATGAAAAGGAATTTGAAAAGAGAGTTAAATAGTGCTTGAAATTGTCAAGAGGGAAGCAAATGGAGGCTCGTGATGTTCCTCGGTTGGATGCGAGAATGGTGTGAGCTGGTCCGCCACTCGGCTCGGGAGTGTGTCGGCGTGGGCTGTTGCGGTGCCATAATCGCAACCTTTGGGATGCTAAGTGTACCTCTATCGCTATGGTTGTGGAACAAAGTACGTGCCTTTGGTGGGCCCTCGGACACCCGAGTGCTCATGGCGCTAGCTTATAATTCAATGTGTGAAGCCCAACAATGAGCAAGTTCATTTAATAAAATATTTAACTAATCTTCCATACTAACATTTTGATAGATCATGATCATCCATGTATAACAACATGAGATGTTAATTTTGTATTCTATCACCAAATATTCACCAAATGTTATCTCCATTTTTTCACATTAAAATATACACAATGAACCATTCGACTCGGTTGTAATATTTCCATCGATATGCATGATTTGATTCTCAAAGACTTCTCAAATGCACTAAGTGGGAGAATCAACTGTGACATGTTAAATTCCCAAGATCTCTCTTTGGTATTTTTGTCAAATAGTTTCTCCGGAATGGTTAAAAAATTCTTGGAACTCTTCTTTCCATACATGCATATGCAAAATAATGGTCAGATAACATTGGTATTCCACTTTTGATTTCATATTGATAGTGGTCCTTAAGTTTGATAGTTAATTTAGTATTTATGTTATCATTAATGTGTTGTAAGTCTTTAGTGGTCAGTTTAAATAATTTTGACAATCAAAGTAAAGTGTCTTCATAAAAGTGTGTCACTAGGATTTCGATGCATATATTTAGTATTGTGTAGATTAATCTTAATATAAACATGCATATGTGTTCAAACAATATGTAAGCATTTTTTATGTAACAAGTATTTATCGTTGACAAGAGTCAAATGTATTAGGATATGATCCTTAGGTGTGTCAAGTCGATTCAAAACATAAAAATTAATTAAATATTATTTTTTCATAAATATTATCTCATTATATATTAATGATTTTCAAAATATTGTAAAATAAAATAAAAATTCCTTACGAATGCATTTTCGATTAACCCAACGTTCGGTTTAGGCATGTTATTGAGCTTCAAGTTCACATCCCACCGAGCTAACAACATCATACCTTGGAGGGTAGAGAAAATAGATGATGGAGGTTTCTAGAGCCTCTCATCATTCACCAATGATGAGACCCACATGCTTTAGTGGTACATGTTATTACGATTGTGTGTGTTTCAGTTTTTTTAGTTTTTGAGTATGTTTGAGTTTTAGTATTCCTAGCTTTCGGTGTTCTGTTGTGTTTGTGCTTTGAATAAACCCCATTTTTAGAATATTTGATAAAGATTCATGTTTTCAAAAGACTTACTTTTGGGGAGAAGGAGAATATTACGAGGTAAACTCGGGGATGGTTATCTAGTTAGTGCCAAGCTTGTGGATCTTGGAGATTCAAAATTTGGGCACCCTAGGAGGAAGGGAAAGTCCCATAGGAACCCAAAGAGGTAGGGATTATTCCTACATAATTTGTCTTGTCACTATGCCTTCACGAGGGTAAAGAGATAACTTATGGAGTGTGTGCTGGTCTAAGTAGTGCTTACAAAAGGTGGTTCAATTTTTGAGCATGTAATCTTCCCATGTTCACACTAAGGGGGGAATGTTAGGAAGTCAAATAGTGTTCACATTTATAATTTTCTATTGGTGATTATATTTTTATATAGTAAATAATAATATAATTTTTATTATATTCCATATGTTACCCGTAACTATCTTGGGGTATTTTTTCCTATTTACTAGGAGGTTATTTTTCTACCACCATGGCAATATAATAGCCAATCTATTGTACACTAAATAATATAGAAGGAATTATGATTTTCTCGTGTTTATTCTTGTGTGAATCGTGTACCAAAACAACAACTTACACTTAAGTTTTTTCCGATCGAGAGAAATTTTTAGCACACTGTATCTCCTACATATGGTGTGTGTTTTCCTCCATTCAAAAGGACTAGGAAAGATCTTGATGAGATCCTCCATAAGCATCCACTTTTTAGAAATTTAGGGAATATTGGAACCATGAATATACTCTAGATCAGATATTGGGCCGATGATGTCTGTGTGCTTGAGTCTTTGGGATCCCTCATATCGCCTTGTTCACTTTATATGTGGGAATGGCCTATAGAAGGGACATGCTTTGTCTTAGGAGAGTGTTTTGCACCTATTCTTCGAACATGTATCTCCTCCCACCTTTTTTATACCCAATCCCATTTAGGTGTCTATTTTTACTTGAACATTAGATCCGTCATGACCAATGGTAGTTTCCATGCTACTAACACGTTTATCATTACCCCTTGTTAGTGGTATCTAGAAAATTATGAGTTTTTTTGTTTTCTCCTTTATTTTTTTAGGGGTGTCCATTTGTCCCCCTTATTCTATAAAAGTGGTCTTTTCTTACCTTGACCCCTTTTCCCCTTTTTATTTTTCCTAGTAGGAAAAATCATCTACTCATATAGGTTTTCCTCCTCCTGTAGGCTCGTCATGTCTTTCTTTTCCTTTGGCCTTAAATAGTAAAACAAATTGTGTGCCCTATTTTTGACCATTATTATATCCACATGAATAAGGGAGCAAATATTTGACTCAAAAATTTGAAATATACATCATGTCATGCATGCTTGTAAGATTTGTGGGGGTATGAATGTCGGTGTTGATCCTTAGTGAATCAATATTTATTTTCTTTACTTATTTGATCTTGTTTATAGACTATAAAAAGTAGTTTGTTGTGAAAGAAAAGGGAAGTATTACCCAAAGGGACTAATTCTCATAAATTTGCATAAATATACCCAAGGATTAGTGTTGCATCATGAAAAAATCTGCCTCTCCATCCAGTTCCTTAGGAAGATGGTGTGGGATTCTCGGTCTTGTTCAAACACATTTTGCAAGTGTTTCAACCAATTGCCAAACCTGGATTTATAAACATTGTTGAGGTTTTATGACACCAAGAATTTATTATACCTTTCATCAAGAGACTTATTCTCCAAATGGTATATCCATTTTGGTACTCCTTTACCCTAGGGAGACCTATCTCATGAAGACTAAAAGTAGAAGTATAAAACCCCATCAAAATTTGATTGTTGGATTGCTTTGCGCAAGCTCTACATACTAGGTTATTCCATTGACAATATCTTTGGGACATATTATATTGGGTACCTTGTACCATGTTTGTGTGATATACAATAATTTCTTGTTAATATTTGTCCATATTTCTACACCCACCAATTTGGACCTCGAAGTCACATTGTGACTCTTATTTCTAAGTAATAAATCTCGGTGATGGGGAAGGTATGCCTTACTTTCTTATATTAAAAAAGGTAATCGACCTCATCAATTACATTTTCATTTTCCAAATCTTGTGCCAAATCCTCTCCAATATTGATAAACCCTATCTCTTTGTTGATTAGGGAAGTGCTGATTCTCATGCACCACTTGAAAAGTAAAAATATCCCTCGCACACGTGCGAGATCCGATATTGAAAGATATCTACTAGTTTTTGAAGTAGGGTAGCTTATAAAGATGGAGAAACCCTAATTTCTTAAGTGTCTACTTCAAACTATTGTTATAAATGACATTCCCTATATCATCCTTATTGTTTTTGGCATACCAAGTATTTAACCATTCTTATTTCCAATCCATGCACGTGATGATTGCAATAATATATACCTGTATAAACCCACTTGGGTATGTTAATTTTATATTTCTATGACATCCTTTGGGTATTGCATTTCAAAATTTTGTTATATGGGGATTCTTTCCTTCTTTGACCTTTGGCTAGAGTCAAAATTTTCTTGTTTTTATTATTTAAGGGCATGAAAGAAATAGTTCCTACTTCAACCTCTTGTACTTCCTCTTCTTATTCTATATATATATTTACTCTTTACCCCTTAGGACTTATTTGATAACATTACTACCCAAGTCTTCTCCTAATATTAACTTAGTAGAAGTGCTCAAACTAGTCAAACAAGAAATACTAGGTTCTTACACAACCCTACTTATACACGCTTCCTCTTTCCTAGTATTTGTATTACACCTAGCCTAGAACCCACTTTGGTTTACTTTGGGGTGGTTTATGGCCCCAAAGTTCCTTTTCCTTCAAGAAGAGATCAACCTCCACATTAATGGTGGTTGAGGGTTATACTTTTCTTGTTGTGATAGGATTGTCTTTTTCCTTTACTTTGTTGTTGCAAAATATTCATGCCACCTCTAGATAATCCTAACACATTTTTACTTCTTTCCACCACTCATCCACCCATGTAAAGCTTTGAAACTACTCTAAAGGAAAATGGTTTTGTATTTTTGAGTAATATGAATTATTCTTTTGCTTCTTTTCATTGTATACTATCTAGAGCTATTGATATTAATATGCACGATAACTTACCAAATGATTCACTTCCCTATTTATACCCTTATCAATGGGTAATTAATGTTGCATTTACTTCTTTAGCATGCGTGAAACTTCATTTATCAAAAACTACACTTAATGTTGAGTTGTTGACAATTGTTTACTACTTTGTGATTTCAATTTGATTTGATTACCCCATTGCATGTGTGATGTGAAAATCATAGGCCCATGGTAGTTCCCTACTTTATGCCTCAAGATGCCTTTGGTGGCTTATGTTCTTGGTCCGCATCACGTTTCCTTGTGCAATTCATCATTCTTTCATACTTATCCTTTCCCCATAGCCTATTACAAACATGTTTCCATCTCCATATCATTGTTTCCATGCATCCCACTATCTCTTCCTACAAGTTCATCATTCGTTTCAAGTTTTCTCCACGTTCTAACCCTTTCTTGTTTTTCCTTTCACGCAAACAATTTTTTTAATCTCCTTTTCTCATTTATCTGATTTTTTTCACATTTTTGCACATTCTATTTCCCAAATCCAATCAAATATGAAGTGTGTTTTTTTCAGAGATCTACCCAAATTATTTATGCAATGTTTCTCGACTAGTTGTAATGTAGTTATTTCTTCACCAGTTCTTGATTTTTTTCTTGTGTTGGCTCTTTATTTATTGACAAAAAATTATTGCATGACAACAATAAATACCATATTTCTATGGGAAAACATAATAAGTCACTATGGATGTCCCCTAATCCTTCCATGTGATAGAGGAACCCATTTCATCAATGACATGATACACATGCTTTTACAAGAATTTATGGTCACTATAGACACCGGTGATTTATGACATCCTTTAGTGTCGCACCCGTTGGTGTCCTATCCTTCTTAATTCAAATTAACTTAATGAAATAAGTACCATTATACCTCATTTAAGTTAGGGTTTAAGAAAACCTTTAAAGTATGGTTGATGTGATGATCTTTGTTTCACACACATGTGCTCTAAACTCAAATGGAGTCCAGATTCAAAGGTATAAGAAATTTACACAACAATAATATTCTTCTTTGTATTCATTCGAAAACTATATATATATATATATATATATATATATATATATATATATATATATATATATATATATATATATATATATAAGAAACAATTCCTATATCAATGACATGATACACATGCTTTTACAAGAATTTATGGTCACTATAGACACTTTGGTTTATGACATCCTTTAGTGTTGCACCCGTTGGTGTCCTATCCTTCTTAATTCAAATTAACTTAATGAAATAAATACCATTATACCTCATTCAAGTTAGGGTTTAAGAAAACCTTTAAAGTATGGTTGATGTGATGATCTTTGTTTCACACACATGTGCTCCAAACTCAACAGAGTCTAGATTCAAAGGTATAAGAAATTTACACAACAATAATATTCTTTTTGTATTCAATTGAAAACTCATATATATATATATATAAGAATACAATTCCTATATTCAAGGAGGTTATTTTAACAACACTCCATATATACTTATTTACATGAGTTTGGTTTAACAACCAAAACTCACCTATAACAATATTCTAAACAACTCACATATAATTATTGTTCACACTAACATTCCCCCTTAGTGTGAACATGGGAAGAAAGAACATCTCAAGAACTGGAAACAAAATCATATGCCTTTGCATAATTTTAGGTCTACATACTACTAGCTTGGATCTTCTTTGTATATATGACCAATCTATTTCACCACAGTGAATCCCATACAGATGATCACACTTCCACCGATTCACCTACATACGTGAACTCAACAATTCCTGCTTTCACTTCTAGTGAATGCTCTTTCACCACCGATCGATGTTAGAAGTACGATAGTCGAAGAATCTCACGGTTAGAGGATCAGTCCGATTCGAGATGCCCTCTTACACAATTGATCCATAGGGATCTAGGAAAACACACCACTTCATCAATTCCATCAACACCAAGAAGGAGAAACAAGAAAAGTGAATAAAATGAGGTAAACAAAGGTTTTGGAAGGAACCGCTACTCTATGCAGAGTGGCGGTTTCAGAACCACCACCTGCATGGGGCGGTCTTGAAACCACCGGCCAACTAGGGTGGTGGTCCTGAGACCGCCGGCCCAATGCTTTCAGGGGAGGTGGTCTTGACACTTTCGAACAAAAAAGAAGAATGGAACGCGAATGGACGTGAATTTGAAGTGCCCAATGTGTCTCTTCCCCTTCCATGCCCTTTCACATCCTCTAGTGCATGGGAGGACATGGGAAGGCCTATAAATGCATGAAAGGAGCAAGAGAATGGGAATTTGAAGATCCAGAGAGATCGAGAAGCAAAGTTTAATGAGAGCAGTGAGCAAGATCTTTAGTGCTGGAGTGGAATTGTAGGAGCAAGGTGTAGAAACAGAGCAAACAAGTAATTGGAGAGAAGGTTTACATTGTTGCTTCTTTTCATACTTATTGTAATCTGTAATTGTCTATATTAGACCAATAAAAGTGGGAAGAAAGAGCAATTTCCTTTCCCTTATTGTAATATGTAATTGTCTATATTAGACTAATAAAAGAGGGAAGAAAGAGCAATTTCCGTTCCCATCTAGTTTTCCTCCATTGGAGGTTTCCAGGATAAAATTGTTGGTGTTGATTTTTATTTGAATTCTTTCCTTCTCTGCAATTTCTTTCTATAACACTAATATTGATTCGAACTAAGCTCTAATTTTTCAAGCAAATCTTTCATTTTCCAAAGTTGAAAGTATAACAACATAGTTGTGTGATTCGTAGAGTTCCAAAGTAGAATTTTATGAATCACCTCATTTAAAACTTTAGCAATACACATTCACCTCATTTAAAACTTTAGTAGGGAATGAAAACCATGTTTAATTTCTGCACACGCCACTCAAAGAAAACAATTGAAATAATAAAAAGGTGCTACCAAAGGGTTCCCTTTAAGAATCCTTTGGAAAAAAGGAGGTGGAAAATCCCTGGTGAATATTCCTTTGGCTGCATTCACAACAAAGGTGAATTTTCATAGGTTTATGTAGGAAACATTTGCTTGATAAGCTCATGAAAAAGGAAGAAATCCATACAAAAAGATGTTGTACTTGTCACTTGATAACACACGGTGTTTCGATGGGAATCAAAATCTCCTTATTGTCACGCAACAACATGATACTATTGATGGGCATAATCATGTCTTGGTGACGCGTGACAACAAGTGGTCTTTGATGCCCTTCAGCAACATCATACTGTTGGCGAAATAATTTGTCTCTTGTTGCACATCTCGAGCCTTAGGATGCCTAAAAATCATTGTCAAGCGACAAGAAAGTTGTTGTCGGGTGTCAAGAGTTTGTTTGTTGTTAGCCGACAGCAAAAACCTTCTTGTTGCGCGACAACAAGTTTGTTGTCAGTGACAAGAACTAACAGTTTTCATGCGAACTTGTTTTCGCCATTTTGGGAGAAATAATTAATGAAAACAGGTCATATAATATATGAATCTTTATGGAAAAGGGAAAATGAATCCAATGAGAATACTTAGAAGTCATGAAAATGAATTCCTCATCATCATTTACCTAAATTTGTATTTTTGGATCTAGGTATATGCCAATAAACTAAGTGATAGGAAACGTTTATGATTGCAAGAACTAACACATCATATGATTCATGGAGAGCATTAAATATACATTCATTTGAGCTTCAGTTAGGTTCCCAAATGTTCATGAGGCTCCTGGAACCTTTCACGCCAGTTACATCTGGTACCGTAGAACCTCTATGTCGCATTGTCAAACAAGTTTTCACCTCTCAATGATCCCAAAACTTTCCCGAATGATTTCAACATGAAGTATGATATTTTATCTCTCCAATTCCTAGGGTAAGAGCTTATAAATATTCACCAAGCTCTAAAAACTCTTGGAAAAAGGTGACTAGATTTTCTAGGAAAATAATAATGAGCTCATGAATTGTTTTTAACCAACATACCTGCACATGAAACAAACTTTTTTGTAACTTGTTGGGTGTTGTGATCACTAGCAGCTGCCATTGTTCCCTGTCGTGCACCAACAAATGAATCTGGTCGCACTTCAACAACCTGCCCACTGCCGCACGTTAGAAGGATTTTCTTGTCGCCCATCAGCAGTCCATCTTGTCGCCCATCAGCAGATCCATTTTGTCACCCGTCCACACAACCTTCTTGTCACCCATCACCGGATCCAACTTGTCACCCGTCACCATATCCTAGCTAATCGCCCATCCGTAGATCCTTCTTATCTCCCATCCACAGATCTTTGTTGTCGCTTTGTCCATCGATCCTTCTTATCACTTGTCCACTGAGCCGTCTTGTCACCCATCCACACAACCTTCTTATCACCGTATTGGAATCTTTTACTTCACAAGTTATGTACTACCGTGGAATGAGTTAGCAACTAGTGTTCTACCCGGCGAATAATATAGGATTATATAGGGGATATTATAAAGAGGTAGGCGAAGCTGACCCTAAAAAAATTAAACTTTAATTTTTAGGCGAACATGTCATTGACCGCGCCAAAAAAATCACCTTTTCACTTTTTTATAAAATGGAATATTTGCCATATTATGAATATTCGCCACTAAAAAATACCGGCTACCAATGTTGTATGCGACCTCGTTGTTGGTGATTGACGAGAGACATTGATCACCCTCCATCCTCTATTACCTCCAACCTCAATGCGATTCTGCTAACTCAACGAAATGTGAACGTGAAGCTCAAATTTACATATTGGACATTGCATTTTAGCAATAATGCATCCGTAAGGTAATTTGTTTTAGACAATTTTGACTAGAAAACTACAAATTTGACAACTATAAATGACAATTCGACTATATTTTTGACTTTAACTCACTAATAATAACTCAAATTGACAAATATTTTGACAATAGACACTATTTTGATATATAACTTGACAATAATTAAACCTTTAACTAGACATAAAACTTAAAAGTAAAATATCAAGTGACAAATGATCCAAAAGACTATAAACTTAACATGACCTATATAACAAGACAATCTGCATATCACTTGAAGTTTTATTAACCTCACACTAGATTTTAGAGTTCTATTTAACTAAAACAAATAGAAATAGTATTAAATCATAAACTTCGATCTTAATTGATATGTATTTTTATCATCCACGTGTGAAAACAAAACACTATCAAAGACTATCAACGGGAACTAATAATAAACTTAAAAAACTTTAAATCTAAGACACAATAAATCAAGAAACATTGCACGACAAGCTCATGAAAAAGCAAGAAATCCGTACAAAAAGTTGTTGTACTTGTCACTTGACAACACAAGTGTTCTTGACGGGAATCGAGAATCTCCTTGTTGTCGGCAGAACAACATGATATTGTTGATGGGCATTAGCATGTCTTGGTGACACGTGGCAACAAGTGGTCTCTCGACGCCCTTCAAAGAACATCATACCATTGGTGAAATAATTTGTCGGTTGTCACGCATCTCGAGCCTTTTGGATGCCTAAAAATCATTGTCAAGCGACAAGAAAGTTGTTGTTAGGCGTCAAGAGTTTTGTTGTCGTCACCGACAAAAAAACCTTCTTGTCGCACGACAACAAGTTTGTTGTCAGTGACAAGAATTGGCGCTTTTTCGCGCATGAACTTGTTTTTGCCATTTTGGGAGAGAAATTAATGAAAATAGGTCATATAATATATGAATATTTATGGAAAAGGGAAAATGAATCCAATGAGAATACTTAGAAGTCTGAAAATGAATTCCTCATCATCATTTACCCGAATTTGTATTTTTGCATCCAGGTATACGCCAATAAACTGAGTGATAGGAAACATTTATGATTGCAAGAACTAACACATTTTATGATTCATGGAGAGCATTAAATATACATTCATTTGAGCTTGATTAGGTTCCCAAATGTTCACAAGGCTCCTGGAACCTTTCACGCTAGTTACATCTGGTACCATAACCTCTATGTCGCATTGTCGGACAAGTTTTCACCTCTCAATGATCCCAAAAACTTTCCCGAATGATTTCAACATGAAGTATGATATTTTATCTCTCTAATTCCTAGGGTAAGAGCTTATAAATATTCACCGAGCTCTGGAAACTCTTGGAAAAAGGTGACTAGCTTTTTAAGAAAATAATAATGAGCTCATGCATTATTTTTAACAAACATACCGCACATGAAAGAAACTTTTTGTAACTTTTTGGGTGTTGTGATCACTAGCACCGCCATTGTTCCTGTGTGCACCAAAAAATGAATCTGGTCGCACTTCAACAACATTGTCCATTGCCACGCGTTAGAAGGATTTTCTTGTCACCGGTCAAGCCAGATCCATCTTATCGCTCGTCCACACTGACCTTTTGTCGTCCGTCACCAAATCCACTTATCACCCATCAATAGATCCTCGCTAATCGCCCGTCTGCAGATCCTTCTTATCTCCCCGTCCCACAGATCTTTGTTGTCACCCGTCCACCGATCCTTCTTGTCGCATGTCCACAGAGCCTTCTTGTCACCCGTCCACACAACCTTCTTATCACCCGTCTTTGGAATCTATTACCCTTCGCAAGTTATGTACTACAAAGTGGAATGAGTTAGCAACTAGTGTTCTACTCGCGAATAATATAGGATTATATAGGGGATATTATAAAGAGGTAGGCGAAGCCGACCCCCTAAAAAAATTAAACTTTAATTTTTAGGTGAACATGTCAATGACCCGCGCCAAAAAAATCACCTTTTCAATTTTTTATAAAATGGAATATTCGCCATATTACGAATATTCGCCACTAAAAATCCTTGGCTACCAATGTTGTATGCGACCTCATTGTTGGTGACTGACGAGAGGCATTGATCACCCTCCATCCTCTGTTACCTCCGGCCTCCAATGCGATTCTCGCTTAGCTCAACGAAATGTGAACATGAAGCTCAAATTTACATATTGGACGTTGCATTTTAGCAATAATGCATCCATAAGGTAATTTGTTTTAGACAATTTTGACTAGACAACTACAAATTTGACAGCTATAAATGACAATTCAACTATATTTTTGACTTTGACCCACTAATAATGACTCAAATTGACAAATATTTTGACAATAGACACTATTTTAATATATAACTTGACAATAATTAAACCTTTAACTAGACATAAAACTTAAAAGTAAAATATCAAGTGACGAATGATCCAAAAGACTATAAACTTAACATGACCTATATAACAAGACAACTGCATATTACTTGAAGTTTTATAAACCTCACACTAGATTTTAGAGTTCTATTTAACTAAAACAAATAGAAATAGTATTAAATCATAAACTTCGATCTTAATTGATATGTATTTTTATCATCCACGTGCGAAAACAAAACACTATCAAAGACTATCAACGTGGCACTAATAATAAACTTACACTACTACAAGGGGGGTCATTTGAGACATTAATTAGAGACAAAAATATATTTTTGTCTCTAATTAATACACCCCTCCTACTTTTGTCTCTAATATCCTTAATGTATTTTTTTAATTAAAAGAACTCTTTATAATTTTGGGCGGCTTGCAAATAGGGGAAACTGCGGGAAAAACCCTGAATGTGAGGAAAATGGAGATCAACAAGCTGCTTGGGCGGGAGGGAAATATATTGGCGCTGCATGCAGATGGTGCGGATTTCAGCAGAGGAGGAGGACGAGGCGCAGGTATCCACCGGCATTTTCCCCTGTTTTATTTTTTATCTCGGTACGCCCGTTTTATAGAGTCATTGCTTTTCGAGATTTCTGCACAGCGAGGGTTTGGTTTTCGACTTCATGTGCCTTACAGGATTCTGCGGTCAAATATTTGGTGTTATCAAAATTTGCTGGGCTCCTTTTATGCTCCGTGTTTTACATACTCATTGGGTCATCAAGCTTCTCCATTACACAGTGGCCACGGGAGATGGCTCGCTACGCAATAAAACCTAAACCTTTGGAAAGCCCGAATGCTATCCATGGGAACGCGTCATATGTGCGCAATGCCGATCTCATTGTTTTCCATTCTGCGGCTTCAATCCCTTTTCCCGCACCCTTGTATCATTCTTCCCGGTCCCACTCATTTGTTTCATAACCAAATATTTCAGTGCCTTGTATATCTTTCTTCAATTCCTCCAATTCCTCTCTTACTTGTTTTATCGGAAGTGTCGGGTTGTTTTTTGTTAGCATCATCGAGAAATTTCGCGCGCGCTTACTGCATTCAGGATCATGAACATTTTGGCACCAATTACTTCAGGAAAGCTGCTTGACATTTCTTCCTCTTTCTTTTCTTCATCCGCTTCTCTCGATTTCCTCTCTTTCTTTTCAGTGCTCTATCATTTTGACATCATCTCGCCCTCGACACCAACTGTCATCTTTTTCGAGTTGCTTTCATATTGTTCAATAAAATGCTCAACTAGCACTAGCAGAGTGAAGGTCCATGGGAGTCTTGGGTTTGAAGATGACGAATGTTGTCCCACTCCTGCAAAAAAAAGGTCACCGCTTTACTTTGTACAACCATGGATTCTTTGGAATGGGCTAGTTTCATTTTTGTACGAAAAGTGAATCACAGGCCGCCATACCTCTATAAGGATATTCATGTTGTCCTGCCATTCCCAGCATACAAATATCCAGGTGATCAACTGTACCTGCCATCCCATCAAAACGTTGGCCTCATTGCTCATTGAGAATATATACCACACCATATGAGAATATATACGTCTATATGCGCAATCTAATGAGGCGAGTTTTACATACTCTACATTTTATTCTAGTTAGACGTCAGAGTCGTGAACAGTGGCATAGGATATGATTTGTTGATTCTTTTCAGGCTGTAGTGGTATAATTTCCATTTAGTTGCAATATCTCACATGCTGAAAGATTCATATTAAATGGAGGAGGGGGAGCACGATGGGGTTTTTTATTCTTGTTAGGTTTAGCGGTTTTTATTGTTTTGGTACTTTAATGGCTTCTTGTGTGTTGATTGAAGCTCAGTTTGAAAGCCTTCCACGAGGTAGTTCATGGAAAGATTTTCCATTTTGAAGTTCAAAAACCCTATTTATCATCCATACCTAAATGGATAAGGCAAAGCCTCTTGTTGGGGGTAAGAAAACATGAGGTCACTGGACTTTTACTATTTGCTTACCCCCAACAAGAGGCTTTGTCTTATTCCTTTAGGTATGGATGATAAATACGGTTTGGATCTTTGTACCAGAGAATTGTCTCTAAAATCTTAGTGTTATTTTTAGCTAATTGCTCAAAGAAAAGGGTAGTTCTCGTGTTGGGGGTAAGCACACATGAGGTCACTGGACTTTTACTGTTTGCAAGGCTTGGGTGATTCTTATATTTATAGACATGGTATAGCCAAAACAAAACAGTCTTTATTTGCAATGGGTTCTGTAGCAGTTGGAACAGTACTGCTAGGAAAGTTGTTGTTATTATTGGTTGTCTTGTGTTCTTCAGATGATTGGATTCTCAGCCATGTCCTGAAATCTGAGAGCTCGTGCATATTATTATTGTTGTTTACTGAGCTCTGAGAAAGCTGGAGGTTGCAGTCTGAAAACATGTTGTAGGCCTGATCCCCATTATCGTTGTATATGTCTTGCATTGCAGTCGAAGCATGAGCTTGGTCAGACTGATACTGGGAGTGCTTAGATGAATCACTGGTTAAGTCTGAGAATCCATTGACGTGCATATGATCTCCCACAATCTTTGGTATTCATTCTTTGAAAGTGTGATCCGAATCTCTCATTGAAATGCAGTGCAGTGCCTTGCCATAAATTTGATCCAGTTCTGATGTATGAATGTGATGAGTTTCTGCATCATCTGAAAACTGAACACCTACAAATGCTCTTCCCAAGAAATCTTCCAGCTTTGGGCGTTTCTGATCATTGTTGTTCGCATTCATAATTGCTTCAGATTTCATGACTTATGGTGATTGCTCAATCTCTTCGATGCCATTCTCGCAACAAAATTGTACATGAAAAACAAATGTTAGGGCCCGTTCGCAAAAAATAACCGTGTATGACAAACTTAATGTTAGGGTCCATAGTTTACCGGGTATCACAATGTTTCACAAATCACCCAATAAGTTATGTATCACCATAATCATGTTGGGAGTCATGTATGGAGATACCGACTATGCACTAGTAATAAATAACCCACATACAAATTTGAAAGATTATGTGGCATGTATCGAGAAATAACAAAACAAAATGTATTTTACCATCTGCAATCATTTTCATTATCATCAAAATCTGAATGACATATAGAAGAGAGACTGTTATGGAATTTTTTTGTTTATGCTCTGGGGTCTCAAACCAAAATAGAAAATCAAGCTTCTTGTCTGTGGTTGTTCTATAACATGATTTCTATTAACAAGACGTGACATGAAAGAGTCTTAACAAATGCAAGCATGCAGCAGATCCGATCTAGCGAGAAGAACATCAATGGAGTACACTAACCCTAGGTAAAGATGCCCAAAAAAGTGGCTTCCTGCTTTGTTTAGGTAGTGAGAATAATCACATATCAGACCTCAATGAACCCATGTCCAAAGATGTGGTCGTTGTGTTTGAAGGGAGCTCAAAACCAGCAGCACTGCAGCTGCCATAGGCATTAACATCAGCCTGAGAAAAGTTAGACATGATCATATTGCTTGTATCCACACCAGACTGATTATGACGTTGTTGCTGTTCCTGCATATCCAGATGAGATGCCAAAGAAAATGCCAACCAATTATTCATAGATCCCATATCCCAAACACCCAAACAACCAAATTATCGATCTATAACAGATATCTTTCTCTATATATCCTTCTTGGGACCTTCCTGATTGGAACAACTACAATGAATATATATCTCAATACCCAAAACTAAAACAGCCTCTGCAACACCAAACCTAATCCATATACTCACTATGTATATATATATACTACTTCCCCATGAGAACATTCAAGCCCCACATAAAAGTCAACTCATCGTCTTGGGGTGTTAAGAAGCCTCAGGCCCAGATAGAAGGGTCTTTGTATGATCAACTATTTCATACTCTTGCCTCTATGCTTTGCTCATAACAGTTCTAGACTTTTGGTGATGGACTTTGATGACCAACATTTGATTGGCACGGAGACTATATTATAATAAGTCGTGAAGAAGGACACAGTGTCTGTTTTTATAGCACCTTCATTGTCTCTTTGACCCAATGTTGCATAAGAGTCACGCTGATAGGAATTGTGTTGAGCTTTTGCTTAGATATGCTCCAAATATCTAGTGTGCATTCAAATATTACTCTCACTAATCTGTTGCACAATGGATCCTAGAAGGATATTTTATTAGGTCCTCCGATTTTGAATGAATGAATGCAAAAGTTGGGGATGACTTAATGCAAAAGTTTCTTAGAGTGTCCCATTTTGAGCTTGGGGTCACAAGAGTTCTAGCTTTAGGTGGATAGTATATTTCGTAGATGGAAAGGATAGAAGAGAATACAAGTGAACCTGGATTGTTTTTATGCCAATTAGCAGGTTTTTACTCTTGTTTTCTGGACACATCGTAGTAGTGGAGGTTGAAGTCATAGTGACAACCTCAAAGCATCTCCCGATCTTAATCAAGCATGGATGTAGGTGAAGACCTGAACACGGACATGTTTCCTTGTTGGCATTGGATGAATGTATGAAGACTTTGGAGAGAATTTGGAATCTAGTTCCCGGTTGTATGGCAAAATGGGTTGGATCCTCTGGTGGGAAGTTGCCTCTCAATTCACTTGTAACCTCATGTGGGGTGGGGGTAGGATGGTAGCTAAATAACCCACATACAAATTTGAAAGATTATGTGGCATGTACTGAGAAATAACAAAACAAAAATGTATTTTACCATACTGCAATCATTTTCATTATCATCAAAATCTGAATGACATATAGAAGAGAGACTGTTATGGAATTTTTTTGTTTATGCTCTGGGGTCTCAAACCAAAATAGAAAATCAAGCTTCTTGTCTGTGGTTGTTCTATAACATGATTTCTATTAACAAGACGTGACATGAAAGAGTCTTAACAAATGCAAGCATGCAGCAGATCTGATCTAGCGAGAAGAACATCAATGGAGTACACTAACCCTAGGTAAAGATGCCCAAAAAGTGGCTTCTCGCTTTGTTTAGGTAGTGAGAATAATCACATATCAGACCTCAATGAACCCATGTCCAAAGATGTGGTCGCTGTTTGAAGGGAGCTCAAAACCAAAAGAGCACCTGCACTGCCATAGGCATTAACATCAGCCTTTGATAAAAGTTAGACATGATCATATTGCTTGTATCCACACTAGACCGATTATGACGCTATTGCATTGTTCCCGCATATCCAGATGAGATGCCAAAGAAAATGCCAACCAATTATTCATAGATCCCATATCCCAAACACCCAAACAACCAAATTATCGATCTATAATAGATATCTTTCTCTATATATCCTTCTTGGGACCTTCCGATTGGAACACCTACAATGAATATATATCTCAATACCCAAAACTAAAACAGCCTCTGCAACACCAAACCTAATCCATATACTCACTGTATATATATATACTACTTCCCCATGAGAACATTCAAGCCCCACATAAAATTCAACTCTGCCGTTGGAGTGTTAAGAAGCCTCAGGCCCAGATAGAAGGGTCTTTGTATGATCAACTATTTCATACTCTTGCCTCTATGCTTTGCTCATAACAGTTCTAGACTTTTGGTGATGGACTTTGATGACCAACATTTGATTGGCACGGAGACTATATTATAATAAGTCGTGAAGAAGGACACAAGTGTTCTGCACTTTTTTATAAGCACCTTCATTGTCTCTTTGACCCAATGTTGCATAAGAGTCATGCTGATAGGAATTGTGTTGAGCTTTTGCTTAGATATGCTCCAAAGATCTAGTGTGCATTCAAATATTACTCTCACTACCTGTTGCACAATGGATCCTAGAAGGATATTTTATTAGGTCCTCCGATTTTGAATGAATGAATGCAAAAGTTGGGGATGAATTAATGCAAAAGTTTCTTAGGAGTGTCCCATTTTGAGCTTGGGGTCACAAGAGTTCTAGCTTTCAGTGGATAGTATATTCTGTAGATGGAAAGGATAGAAGAGAATACAAGTGAACCTGGATTGTTTTTATGCCAATTAGCAGGTTTTTACTCTTGTTTTCTGGACACATCGTAGTAGTGGAGGTTGAAGTCATAGTGACACGACAACCTCAAAGCATCTCCCGATCTTTACTGCTATGGATGTAGGTGAAGACCTGAACACGGACATGTTTCCTTGTTGGCATTGGATGAATGTATGAAGACTTTGGAGAGAATTTGGAATCTAGTTCCCGGTTGTATGGCAAAATGGGTTGGATCCTCTGGTGGGAAGTTGCCTCTCAATTCACTTGTAACCTCATGTGGGGTGGGGGTAGGATGGTAGCTAGAACCTAAAGAGGAAACAAAAAGAGAACGAAGAGCAATTTAGTTCAGCTCGCAAGGGATTTCAGATGGATTTCTTCAATACGGAAGATCAATAGATGGAGAAGTATGCTGAACAAAAGAAAATAGAAGATGAAAAGGCATGGGCTGATATATATAATAGACATGGTCAAAACTCTAATAGAGGACTTCCTGCATGCCATAAAAGAAAATGGCCAGATAGATGCTCATGGCATTGGTTAAAGACAAATGTTGAACACGAGGCAACCAAGGGAATGAAAGCAGTGACAAAAAAACAAGTAGATTTCGTTAAAGGATCTATAAATGGGGAGGTAATATACAAATAAAGTATTATGATGAAAATTGTTTAATCTAAAGTTTTTTTTATCGTTGAAACTAGTTAGTTAACTTTGTGTCCTTGAATCTAATTGGATAATATGTACATATGCATTTAGGTAACATATTACAAAGCAATGTGGATTAGCGGTCATCATTTTCGAATCAGGAAGATCGATGAGAAGCGGAAAACTTATGATAGTGGAATTTCAGCACCATTTGAAGTGGAGTGTCGTTCACATGCATATGACACAAACACAATCACGAGTACACTTCGGTATTATGGAGTGTTGGAGGATATAATAGAGCTTGATTTCACATCTTTTAAAAAAGTTATTTTTCGTGTTGAATGGTATAGGCTCATTGAAGTGGGCCTTGACAAAACTATTTTGTTGCATGAGAATGGATTCAATATGATAAATACATCGAGGTTTGAATCTACTTCTGAACCTTATGTGTTTCCAAACCAATGTAGTCAAATATTTCTTGTTCCAAATTTAGAACACCCTGGCTGGTCCTTTGTGATAGATTATGATCCAAGAGGGCGAAGAGTCACCTTTTCCGAAGATGTAGAAGGCCATGATGTAATTGAAGAGGTAGAAGATCCACTTGAAGACATAGATGACCAAGTGGAGGATGATGATAACATGACTATTGATGATGAATATGAACAAGATGAAGTTCTAGTAGGACAAGAACAACATTTTGGTGATGAAATACATGAACATGATGAGTTTATTGATCATCATTTACCTATGGCTGAAGGGGATGAAGATCATGAGAACCATGGTATTAATTTATTTGTGGATCTGGGGCCCATTAATTATGGTGTATTCATGCCTCCAGATGAGGAAATTGTAATGTCAGATGAAGATGATTTTATTTAATCATAATGTAAACCTTAAATTCATTGTAAGGACATAACACAATTTGATATATTTTATGAGTGGATTGCTAATGTTTTTTTCTCTATGTCAATGCATACATTGCACATGTTTCCTTGTTTCATTAAATGTTTCCTTATTGAAGATTATATGAAGATGCACACCTTTTGGTCCTTTTGAATATATATATTTTTGGATACATGAAATGGCCAACAAAATGTCAAAGCAGTTCTGTTTTGCTGCTCTCAACATGCAATGGCCAACAAAATGTCAAAGCATACCTTACCAATTTAGTATTGCATATGTTATTATTCATTTGTTAGTGAAGTTGTTCAATGTTACATACAACTTTGAAGTTTTTTTGACTATTAATAATTTTGTTTTATGATATTTTGAAGGATCGTGGCAGGCCCTCTACATATGCACTAGAAAATCCTAACATGAGAGTGCCGCCGACAAGTAAATCCCGTACCATACTTTCTACATCCAACATTGAAACATTTAGTATTCCAATTCCGTCAAGCATGCCAACACATAATATAGCACCAGAGTTAAGGAGTAACCCTTCATGTGTGGGTTCTCTCCGAATTCACCCTCCAACACCACAACATGCTTCCTTGACAAGTATCATAGAATCACAAGCCAAAATTTTAACGCTCCTACCAGATACTCCTGAATTTTATGAAGTTAGACAGGAAGTAATTAAGCAAATTCATGCATTGGAGTCTACATTGCTGGAAAGTACAGGTCTTGCTGCACCTGAACAGGTATGCTTATGATAATTAATTATGTATAAAATATTCCTAACAGTCCTAATTATCATTCATGTGCTATAAAACAGTCATAACAGCAATTTTTCATATTGCATGGTTTACAATAGTCCTAACAAACATTCATGCTCTATACATACAGGAAGAAAATGGCATGCCCCCTGATGTACCTAATGGGGAAGCTACTGTGACCCCTACGACTGCAACAATCTCCACAGTGAACACAAAAGGAAAGAAAGAGGTTACAATCTTGTTAACCTCGGATGGAAATGTCTTAAAAGATGAAATGGGGTCGAAATTTTTCCAATTTCTATTTCATCGTGCAGAATGCCTATTTGGAAATACCATACAAGTGGATTGGAGAAAGCAAGCCAATTCTAAGAAAGATGAACTCTTTGAAGATGTCATAAAAGAGTTTGGAAATCCGGTTTTAACAAGGATTTCATAATGGATTATGCACGTAAATTCATTCATTCTAAAAGAGACAAAATAAGGTCAAAGCTAACAAATGACTTGAGATATCCTCGACCAGCTTGGATCACTAACCAAACAACATGGGATGAGCTTATCAAAGATGCCAAATTCAAGAGAAAGTCCTTCAAAAATCCAAACTACATGCCATCTGCACGAGAAGGAGGTAAAAGACGCCTTCGAGATACAACAAAGGCTACCCAAGCTAGGTTGTCAAGTATTGGGTCCCATAAATTGGGGTCGGGTGGGTATAATAGTATTCGTGGGAGCTTGGTAAGTGAATAATTTCATTTAATTTTTTTATATTTTTTGGTGACTTGAATGTATTGGATGACAAATGATACTTGATAAATTAAAATGTCTTTGTACACTTAGGTTCACCACTTTCGAAAGGAAGCTTCAGATGAAGATCTGAAATATGCACTAATGCATGGTTCCCAAGGGCTCCGGCAACATATGATAGATCGAGGGGAGAAATTGGTCATTGAGCATGAATCTGAGGTAAGTTTATTATAGTATTTGATGACATAATAAAACATTTAAGTATCAATGTTGTGATAATTTAATTAACTAAAGTATGTTGTTTAATAGGATGTGCAACAATCAAACTCCTTAAAGGGTGCAACTGACAGTGAACATGAAGATGCCACGAAGGATGTGATGATTTTGTTGTTGGACAAAATGAATCGATTGACCTTCTTGGAACTCATCTGGAAAACAACCCAGAAATCCAACAGACAAGAGTTCAGGATGATTATCATGTTGCACCATCTATTATAGTTCCTCGTCAAAAGAGGACAAAAAAGAATAGACATTTTTCCTATCCGGCTAAATAGATTTAAATTGACTGTTATTTTATGAATTATTGGCTATTTCATTACCAGTGAACTTATTGGTTGTTTTATGATTTGAATTTTAACTATTTTAATTTCACAGATGTGTGATGCAAACTCATGCAGGCTTCTTCTAATCAGATTTGTATTATTAAATTTGTAGGCTTCTTCTAATCAGATTTGTATTATTAGCTATGTATTATTATTATTCCCTGAACATGCAAACTAAACCATACATTATGTTTTCACACAAAGCTACATTTGTCATGGCAAATTCCTTGCAATGCACTAGCTTCCTTTTGGCTTATTACCATTCGCATATATTCCTTGATAATCTACAAAACAATAGTTGCTATGTATGTTGTAGCAGGTGGTCACATGCAGGAGGAGCAACAGCAGCAGATGGAGGGCATGGCCAGTGATGAACTGTCCATGAAACGAAGCAGCGATTTCTTCAATGCTCTGCAGGTTTCATGGCCTGCTTTCTTCTGTTTTTTCAACTTTTTTTTTTTTTTAAAGAACTTCTCAACCAATGTTTATGTTGTGTAATGCAATGCAGGAGCTGAAGAATTTAAGGCCACAATTTTACTTGTTTATGTTGTGTAATGCAATGCGTAATTGCTTGTTTAGCTCAAGCTATCTTAAAAGTAGCCCAATTCATTGGATTGGCGTCGTAGCTTAAATGTTGCATGATGCATCTACCAGGGGTCCGAGCGTCTCGCCATAATCTTTAGTCTGTAATATTATGTCCAGGCTTCCAAAGACACCACTTGGCTTCTTATTGTTTGTTGACATACTATTTAAGTATCTAGTGTATTATTCTGGTCCTTCCATTTTGATTTGAGATCCATTGTTATTTCATTTTGTTTTACGCAGTGTAATCAAATTTCCTGTTTTCTTGATTTAAGTTTTTGAGATAATTTTTGGTTAGAAGATTGTTCTCCGTGCCCATTTGAATGTATCATTAATTTATAAACTATTACTACGATGCCATGCGATGCCTGTCTTTGCTGGGATTTAAAGTTTTATCTACCACCATGCAAATATGTTGAACTGCTTCCTATAAACTCTCTTTCTCTGCTCCTTGGATTGTTTCTTGTGCTATAGTTTTGAACATCATAGTGCCTTGTCATTGTTTGTTGGGATTTATCGGTGTGCTATATTTTTCTCGTAGTGCCCTGCACGAGCTTATCCATTCTCATGTATTGCTTGTGTTTTCTTGTTTCTTGAATCCCCACTTCCAATTTTAGAGTAATGCAGCATGGGTGTATTTTTCTTTGAACTCGTGCTCTAGTTGGTGTGTGTTTTTCGTTTCTTAAAACTTAATTTGCGATTGTTTCAAGATATTTTTTGGGGTCTATATTTCTCAACAGTGCCTTTAGGAGCTATGTATACTTTAGAATTAGATGATAGATAAGTCATGATTGGGTGTTAGGGCCTATTTGTGATTGATTGATTGATATTCTCAGCCTAATCAAACCTGTTTTATTCATGTATCTTGATATGTACATTCGGGCTGCTCTTGTTTTTACAACTGCAGTTTTAATGTGGATATTTAGTCAGATGTGTTTGGTGGGTGGTTTTTCAGTTTTTGCGGGAGAAGCCCTGCCCTGTACCATCTGGATTGTGGAAACAGACAAAACCCAAGCAGGGTCACCCACGGGAATTGCTGAAAATTCTTATCCACCGTGGGCTTTCGTAACACCAAAGATCGGCGGAGGTTGTAGTTGGCATTTCACCTGCAGGAAGAAGAGAGCAAGGAGCTTCATATGGGCGATGAGTGTGGCAACTGCCCGGTGACACACAGATTGTTGCTCTCCATGTACTAGGTAAACACAATCGCCATTTTTTTTTAAATAGCAATTAAGCAACTCATGTCATTTTACTTGTAAATGTAAATCCACAAACTGTTTCGAGATCATTAAAGATTGGTTAATGTAAAACTTTTTAAAATTTACTTCAAAAGATTAACATTTCAAACCACACAATATGGTTCATCACATTGTAAGCACCTAATTTTTGTATGGTCAAAGCGATGAAAGTCAAGTTGGTATACTCATAGGTTCTTTGAATAGCATCCATTGGCATAACCACCTTTGCATTCAGAGAAGCACCGGGGAGGTAGTTGTTTAATATGGGGTTTCAACTTTCAAGAAAAAATAGAGAAGTGATTGCGAATTTCGATAATAAGGAGAATTTATACAATTGATGTTTTTGCAGTGCATAAATTATGTGATATGATTTTCAAGATTCAACTTCAACTGTTTAGTTCCCAATTATGGAGTTTAGAAGTCTGTAAAATTTGATAATGAGAACAATATTTAGAAGCTGTGAATTTAACACATGTTACTAAGTGACCCCATTAGAAAACTAAGGTGGAAGGTATCTTGTTTTTGGTGTTGCGGTTGAAAAGCATGGCAGAGAATCACACTTTGTAAAAGCCAGGATTGATAATGCAAAGGCTATGCTGATCAATTTGTTGGGATCCTTCATGGACCTCTCTGCAGCTAAACATGTGTGTTTATGCTTCTCGATTTGCTTGACAAAAGGTATCTGTCATAATTTCTCACGATTTCGATCATGATGGCAGATAAAAGTGGAGGCTAAGGTGATGGTCCATGCTTAGCCTGGGAGCGGGCTCTAGTGAATGAAGCGGCTACTTTGGGAGCTTCATTCCTTGTCCCTGAGCTTCGACCTATCGATTTCCTTGGTGGGTATGTTTTTATTTGTTAGTAAACAAACACCATTTTGTTGAACTTGGAATCCTCTCTGTTACAAATATGAAAAGACCGATAGTTTAAAGATATATTAGATGATCAGTTTTTAGTGCAATCTGTGAATAGAATTGAAGATGGATGCATCTCATATGTATTTACTTCCCAAATACATACTTTTTCATGCTTTTGTGCATGAAAGAGCACTAGTGCACAAAAATGGGGTCCTATTCCTGCTAGGAACACTATTTGTCGTAATATCGTAGGGGTAAATGCAGAGGTGCACAATTGTAGTTTTATAAGTTGTTATGATGAAGTTGTTGGTTTGTTCCATGATAAAAGCATCCCGAACTTCCTTGTCTCGATATTTTTGGTATGCGATGTGCAGCCCTTCCATTCGAAAGTGACTAAAATCGTCGGAACATTCACCATTTGGATGTGTGGTAATAAAGATCAAGGACAGGAGGGATGTGCCATTGAAAGAGTTTTTTCCTAGGGTTCCAGATATTGATTGTCATGAGATACTTCAAGATGGTATGGAAGGGTGTACACTGATCGTCCCCTGTATTATTGGTACTTTGAATCAAGATGAACTTCTAAATAACTCTAGCTTGTAATTGGGAAAGTATGTTTTGCCTCCAACTTATTTAGTTCATATGGCTTGCAGGCAGTCCTTGGTTCAATCGAAGTGGTCTGCAAAGGATGTTGGGAAGACCCTAGGTTCTCTACAAAAGAAATTCCTTTCCAAGATGTCTTTCCAATCTCGGGGAGAAGAAGAATTAACGGGACATGCACACGAGAAAATCTGAAAGTTTCCAAGAAAAAATAGAAAAGAATTCTCCAAGAGGAGTTTTGGAAACACCATCACATTGCTTAGATCAGGAAGAATCATTTTCTTCAGAGTTCGGTTGGGTCCTCTCCTCCACCTTTTAGGACTGATGAAGAAGACAGTCTATCTCTCAAGAGAATTCGAACAATTGCTTCAACTTCGGACAAATGCTAATACGCAACCTAATAAGTTTCGAAACTCTTTCTTCTTCATCTTTAGGCCATTGCTCCACACAAATAACTTCAACTCCCAAGTACCACAGAGATCCCTATTCCTATTTACCTAGGAACACACAAAATCTAGGGAAAGTCGAACATATGGAGAGATATCATGGAAGCCATCATGGAGATGCTTCACCTATAGGAGATCTCTTGTGCCACAAACCATTTCCATTTAGGTATGTTCAAAACACCTTAGCTTAACCGCTTTGAACTCCGAATGTTCACCGATCCATGGGATTAAATCTAAATACATTTTTTTGGGCTGCGCAGATAATTTGGTGGGCAAAGGTGGGTATGCGAGAGGTTTTCAAGGGAATCCTATACAATGGTGAGGCTATAGCGGTGAAACGAATAGTGAATGGAGGCACCGATGAGCAAAAGGAGAAAGACTTTCGACAGAGTTGGGTATCATTGGCCACATTCACCATCCAAATACAACTTCTTTACTTGGTTCCCATTAATATTGTATATCAAGGGCATTCTGCATACACCCTTTTGTATTTTATCATTGTATTTCAAGGGTTAACGGAATTCAGACACCCTTTTGTATTTTATCTTATTTGATATTAATAAAATATTTGTGGACCCATTTATTGGGCACAATATTTAAATCAAATTGTTGTTAATTTATAATATTAATTACCAGAACACTCGACATCATAGATGATATGTAACTTCGTTGATTGCACTATATGATATTTGGTTATTATGTAGTTTTAAAATTCATATTTTTCATTCTTTAAATTTGTATCGTCTCTAGAGAGACAATAAAAATTGAAATTAGTATTGTCTCCAGAGAGACAAAATGTTAGTATTCGGTATTGTCTCTAAGGAGACAATAATGATATTGTCTCTAGAGAGACGAAATGATATTGTCTCTCAAGAGACAAAATATGTATCAATCATTATTGTCTCTTGAGAGACAATAATTAGAGACAATACTAGAGACACCCGCTTTGAGACAATAATAGAGACGATATACAACTTTTTTATTGTCTCTATTTGAGACAATTTAGTCAAATTTTGTCTCTATTAATGTCTCACCATTAATAATGTCAATCCAGGTTGGTGTCCAAAGGCTGTATGCATTAAGAGAAGAAGATCTTGGAAAACAACTCCCTTAAACACAATCCAAACTTGCATAAATTGAAAGCACACGTGGAAATTTAAATGCACACTTGCAGAAATGTAAACACACTTGCATAAAGGAAATCACACTTGCAGGAATAAAACACACTTGCATAAATTGAAATTGTTGAATTGGAAATAAGAAAAATTAAATGAAACACCTACAGGTTTACAATGACTTAAATGTTACAATACAAAGAGAAGAACAACACAACAAGATGATAATTATTAAAAAAGAAATAAACAAAAATTATTACAAAATAAAATATATATATATACAGATCCATCTTCCTTAGAATGAGTGGCTATATCATTCCTTGGAAGAGGATTTAAACCATGCTTGAGATCTTAACTCAAAACTGCAGAATATTAGAGAGAAAAGAACAAATTCATTTCTTGGTGGTAAAACATTACATATCTGAGTGTGGAAGGTTGCATTTATAATTTATGCGTCCAACCAAATCCTTATTTTGGGAGATACAATATGATCTTATCTTTATTCTAATCCTAACAACTAAGATCTCCATCTCCACAAAATATGGAGAGAGATATATTATTGGAGTCAAAGTCTTATCTCACTTATTTTAGGAAGATTTACACCCAAATCTTCTCATTACTTTTCGGTAATAATAATCATAATGATTTTATTCTCCTACATTATTAAAAGGAGGTTTTTTCCTCAAAATATGATTTTGAGGAAATACCTTTCCCAGATTTTCCATTTGACTTTTTGTTTCGATTGTGGTACTTTTGACGCTTGTTTGACACATTTTTTCCTGATTCATGATTCAATAAAATTTAGATTTATCTTCATTGGTAAAACATGTAGAAAATCTGAATAAGGTTTTTGTTAAACACATTTCTATGAACAAAAACCTCTCTCATATTTTTGTTTGAATTTTCTATTTCTATTTATGGAACTTTTAGTGCTTGTCTGATACACTTTTCCTTAGACTGCAGCTCACTAAAAGTTAGATTTATCTTTATTGGTAAAACCTGTAGAAAATATGAATGATATTTTTGTTAAACACATTTCTATGAACAAAAACCTCTCTCATATTTTCCATTTGAATTTTCTGTTTCTATTTATGGAACTTTTAGTGCTCGTCTGATACACTTTTCCTCGAACTACAACTCCGAAAGTTAGCTTTTCTTCATTGGTAAAACTTGTAGAAAATATGAATGAGGTTTATGTTAAACAAATTCTATGAACAAAAACCTCTCTCATATTTTCCATTGGATTATCGAATTTTCACAATTCCTCAAAAACTGTCATTCCATTGATGCAGGTTCTAGAGCTAACGTTGTCATTCCTTTTATGCAAGTTCGGAACTAAAGTTGTCATTCCTTTTATGCAAGTTCTAGAACTAAAGTTTTCATTCCTTTTATGCAAGTTCTAGAACTAAATCTACAAGTTTCAGAACTAAATTTTCTTTGTCCACGAATTACAAGTTCGGAACTAACTGTCATTCTATACCTTGCAGCTTTGTCCACTGTTTTAATTGCTTGAAAATATAAATATACGAATTACAAGTTCTGGAACTAAATGTTATTTGATTGATGCAAGTTCCAAAACTAAATCTGCAAGTTTTGGAACTAAATCTATAAGTTCCAGAACTAAATATGTGAGTTCTAGAACTAACTTGCATGCGTGTTACGGAGCTAAATCTATGAGTTCCGAGCTAACTTAAAACAACTATAACTTTTACATGTGATCTTGGATTGAGATGATTCTTGTTTTGAAATTGCATAATTTTTTGAGAGGAATCTGAATATGAAATCATATTTGAGTTTAGATATACCATAATCAATTCCACTTTTCCCAATAGTAGCATTATATTTCCTTTATGGCTGCATACACAAGACTTTGTATCTTTTCCCAAATAATCAATAGGATTAGTCAACAAAATAGATAACAAAATATTTATAAAGAATGAACAAGATATATATCCTATATTATATCTTAAGCAAACTATAAGTTCCAAGATTACATTTAAATCCACTTTTAAAGGTAACTTGGAATGAAAAAATAATGGTAATTTATGGCTAATTTATGGTATCATCAAAGCACTTGGGACTAGTTTTTACTCTTTCCTTTTTTTCCCATTATAGGCTAAAAGTGGACCCGGCAGGTTCATTCTCTTCCTAAAACCAAACTGAGTTTCATCAAAACCTAGAAGAGGAAAAAATTCCTTAGATGATTTCAACTCCTAAAAATTCTCTTGAATGATCCCGAGAAGCATTTGATTTTTTCCTAGGAACCCAAATTTTTTCGCGAGGTCCTTTCCGGTGCAAGGTCATGTCTACCCCATGAGATCCTTTTTTTTGGGGAAAAACTAGATAACAACTGGTAACTCATGGGGACATCTTCTGGTAGATTTTCTAGACTAGTGGCTTAAAGCCTCCATTGAGCGTGGAGTCAAAAATGATATCCCAAGACCGATCCATACTTTGAATTTTTCTCCCAAAACCACCTAGTGTGCCACTTATTTTGGACTTATTCCATTTTTGTACTCTCAATATTTATAAGAAAATTTCGAAGTTAGAATTGTGAGAGTGGGAAATCATTTGAACGTGAAATTCTTACCCTTTTTCTTCTCTACAATCCTAGCCCGTGGAATAAAAGATGATACTTTACGAACCTATATGAAACTTGATTTTCCAAGTATGAAGCACACTAAAAACAACAACTACTTGGCATGTAAATCCAATTGAAGATACTTGTTGCATTGGGACATCATGGAACTCTATTAAGTTCTATTTTTTCCTTCTTCGAATGGTGGCAGGATGCTTCTTAAGATTGAAGCTTATCTACAAATCCTCGAGATCTTCAATTGAAATACACTCAAAAGGGATTTGAGGTTTATAGTCTAATTTCAATCATGGGGAACTTTGAATTATTATGTGATGCTCTTGAAACTTAGACCTATTGTTGTTGTGATCTCTACTACATGTAATGCAACAACTACCATTAAGGCTGATTTTCGAGTCATGCAAAGGTACTTAGAAGTTTAGTTGCAAATGATCTATAGGAAAAATAAGATGGAACATACTAAAATATTTCCCTTATCAAGTTTATTTGCTTTGTATTTGGATTGTTTTGATAATTGTAACTATCTCCTACAACTTTGATATTCTTCCATGTAGCATTGCATGTGGGAGGCATCTTGAAACTAATGCATTGTGCTAGAGAAAAATGAACCAAAAATATATACAAAATAAAAAATCATACATGTTCAAGTGAGACACTCGAGTGTGTATGTGCACTTGTATGATGAAAACAAACCTACTCCTAGCCTACACTAACTAGAAAGAGAATAATTTAAGCAATCCCTAACACTGGTAGAGAAAAGTATCTTCCCCTTCTCAAAATATGCAGCCATGTAAATATTTGACACTAGACATGGTTGTGCACCTGAGAAAAAATGTCATAGACCCAATCTTCCACCCACACCATCAAGAAATCAACTGAAAAAAAAACAAATACCTCCTCTAAATGATCTATATTGGGCTCCCTGAGGTGTGTCAGAGCTGATGTGGAGGATCCTTGGTTCCTTCAAATTCCTCCTCATGTTTGGAAATGAACATAAATTTTGTTGTAAACTCTGGTTCTAGCTCAATGAAGATAGATATTTGATAGGGCATGACCTATTCTACAGATTCACCCATTGCTCTAAGATCCAATCTCAATAATAAAGTCTTCTTCTGAGACTTTCTTGGGAAAGGTTACTATCTATGAATTGATCTTCTTATTTTTACACATCTATAGACAACTAATGTCCCCTTTTGGTGAATGGTTTGGAAATGGTGATGACCTTTTCCCACTCTATTCCTTCCTTAGAAACATGTAACTCCTCTTTGACATGCAACTCCTTATGATTAATTCCAGCCTCAAATGGGACCATTGATGACTTGTTGCAAGTAGTTGAATTTTGTTTCTCACTTGGGAGTTCCTCCTTTTCATCCAGTGTAGAGCTTAGAAGATTCAATTCCTCTAATCTTGGCTCAATAGGATTCTTATGAAATGCAGGTTGTTCTTGCGTGATCTCCTCTTTGGTAGTAGGCTCATGGTATTGGAAAGTGAATGATGGGGTAGAAAAAAGTGACCAATTCCATTGGCTCTTCCTCACCAAAACACTCTTCCAAATTTGACAAATGCTCAACTCCTTCCTCATTATCCTGTTTGTTCCATGGATCCAACCTCTTTCATGTTGTCCTTAGGATTGAAAGATTGTTCATTGTGATTATCCTCATACTCCAACATGAAATTTGAAAGTCAAACTTATCTCCAAAATTAGAATTTGGTGAGGATGTAGTGGGAGAAGAGCTTGATATTTTCTATGCTTATCACCTTGTGCTTGAGTCCTCCAAAATTGTTTTATTTTCCTCCTTTATAAGAACATGCTTCTCTTCTTTTGGAATTGGAGATGATTTTCTCTCTTCCCATTCTGATTTTGTAGCTTGTGGTTGAACAAAAAATCTGAAAATAGAGTTCCCTCATGGACACTACATTCGAGAACACATAGAGTGTTGATCATCATCCTCCTAGTGTTCTTCTCGCTACTATAACCTCAGCTTTCACTTCTTGCTCTTGATTTTTACTATTGCATACTTAGTTTTCACCATGTTTCTCCAACCTTGACCTCTCTCGGAGGTTTAACTAGAAATGGGATATTATTAATCCTGAATATTATGGCCAAGCTCACAAATTTTTTCATCATTTATTTTTTTCTTGATCTTCTTCTTGTTGTTCCCCAAATCTAGTTTTTTGAGTTTCTTCCGACATGGACTTGGGAATGTAAGAGGGTGCGTTGGGATTTACTAGTTTTTGCATTTCTTGTGGTGGTGGAGGGGAAGGTTTTGCATTGTGTCCTTATGGAGGAGTTTTGGATTTAGAGGGGAAAAGGGTAAACAATTCCAGATGGGTAGGAAGAGTGGAAGATGAAGAAGTGGGTTTTAAAATGAGGGCATCAAATGTGAAACTTGGGAACTGATTTTGGGGTTGAAATGGCACTGATTAGGGGATGAGGAAATGACTATAAGATGGTAATGTTGAATTTTCCCATTGACTTGCATAATATTCAACGTCCTTAATCCATTCTTCAAGTTGGGGCAACATTTCAATCACATAGCCAAGTTTCTCTTATAGGCTGAAATAGCTTGGACTAGGGCCTTCCCATGGACAAGGGACCCTGAATCCAATCTTGAATGCTTTCTCTTGATGTGTAGCCTAGGCTGCATCATACCTACCTCCAATTTGTTGATCTTTAGCTACAACTCAACATCTCCGGTGAAGGATAACCTCTAGAGTCTCGCTTACTCTTGACCCTGAAAAACCTACACGGTCCGGTGAATAGCCAAACTGATATGTTTCTTGTCCATAGGAATATGCATACTGATTCTCATCATAGAATGGTTCTAGAGGTGGTTGATAGTACCTTGGAAATGAAATCTGAAAATCTAGAGGTGGATTGGATTGATAGAGTTGTTTCTAAGATGTGAATCCCATGATGCAAATGAAGCCATGATTGCATGACTTCATGGAATGGAAGAAAATGAAAGAGATAGAAAGGAAAAATGGATGGAAATGGGTGGAGAAGAGATGATCTATAACTCTAGAGAAGAAAATTTTTGACCGAGATGGAATCGTTAGTTGTGCTTTCACATGCCTTGAAAGGCCGAGATTCCACCAAGAGCGTAAAAATCACAAATAAATGCAAATGAAAATTGAATGCACACCTTAAAGGGCCCCAAAAATGGATGCGTGGTTGAATTGGTATGGCTTCAAATGATCCTTGAAATTTAGAAATTTTGGAACTTATATCCACTTGAAAACCTCTAAAATTCAAAATGCAAGACACTTGCAGAACCTATGAAATTTGAAGTAGGAAAATCTTGAAATACAAATGTCAAGAAACTTTCGAAAGTTTGAAATGCATGCAACCTCGAAATCTAAAATTTCAGAAGTTAAAATCTAAAAACCCTTAAAGCTCCAAAATTCTAAAACACGATATTCTAAAAATCTAAAAACTCCGAAATTGCAAAAATTGGAAAATTATGAAATCTGAAAACCCGAAAGCTCTAAAATTATTAAGCCCAAAATTTAGAAATGTAAAACATATCGAAATTCCAAAATTGAGAATTTTTATTTCTAAGAATAACCTTTTGATCTTCAACTCCGATCTATCATCTGTGAAACTTTGAGCCCATTTTACACATGTGAAACCACTTTGAAAAATGATTTAAGAACTTTGCACTTTTAATAGAACTCTAAAATCTAAAATTTGTAACTTCGAAATCTAGAGTGTGAGGGAAACCCCGAAAATGCATTTTTAAAAATTGGATTCAATGTGACTCGAGATCTATGATGGAACAACTTGTAAAAAATAAAACCCTAACTTTGATGTTGTCCCATCGGGTATGCCAAAATTGTTATGGAAAATCACAAGCACCCCTCGAATGGACGAGTTGTGGATGGGGCATTTAGAGTGATTACAAAACATGGAGCTATCCTAAAGTGTGAGACAATGTGAAATGGGATATCTCTTTGGAGAAGGTTGGTTCCTCTTCCTAATCCTACCTACCATAATTACTCCTAATGTAAGAAAAAGACCTATCTAAATCTAAACTAAACTTCCAAGGAGACAGGGGAGGGAGATTGCATGAAAATGAAAATAACCTACACTAAGAGTGGTGATACACCAAGAAAATGAGGTTTTAAACAACTTTCCCAACCTAAAAACAATGGAAGAAATGAATCTAGAAAGGGTGGTCATGAACCACACTTTCATATCACATTCAATGAATCATGGAGAGGGTAGACAACAATACCACATATCACAATACAACAACCACCATTCCATGTTAAACACAACACACCAAATCTGTAATGAAATAAGAAATATGCACAACCACCTGATTCATAAAGAGAGGTAAGATGAAACACTAAAATCATGTAAGGCTAAAAAATTAACAAAAACACAATTTCATTGCTCCTTAAAATTTACACAGTACATCATGAGGTAGGGGAAGGCATGAATCCATTATAGTGTTTTGGAGGAAGGATTAAAGCCCCAGATCTGAGAAGAATAGGGGTGCATGGGGAGAAAATGACTAGTCTTTTGTAATGAGAAACCCCTTACAATTTATAGAAGAAATCTTAAGGAGAGAGGGAGAGGAAATTTGAAATGTGCTCTAACCACTCACCAAAATCCATCATTACACTGTAACATGGATCGAAAACCTACAAAACCCATATCTTCATGTAATTTTTCTTATTGGAGAAGGAAACATGCCCATACCCTCATTAATTGTACCTCACCTACCCAACACTATATAATATTCACCATTTTGGAGGTCTAGAACTTCCAAAATCCACTTTTGATGATGTCATGTTGTAGGTCTCAACTTCTCCATTCCGATAACTAGTTTCTTGTGAAAAATTGACATCTTGGGTAGTGCAATTTTAGAGTTTTGAAAATCTCCAAAAATCACTTTTTCATGTCTCCATTATGTGGATCTCTTTTTCACCTTTCCGTTGACTATAAATTTACAAGAAACGGAGGAGTAGAACTCAAGTTATGGCATCTTCTATGTAAAGGGTTTATGGTTCATCTCGACCTGCATTCACATTGGTGGTGAGTTGGTTGATTAGCTCACTAAGCAGCTCATTAATCTTCTCGGTGAACTAAGGATAGAGATCATGTTTTTAATCTATGGCGGGATATTTCATTGTGACTCCCACTTACCACGTCTTCCACTAAGCTTAACGTCGACCCAATCTCCATCATACCCCATTTAGCTTCCACATTCTCACTTTTCATTCATCAAACCCTATGCCTCTACTTTCCCGAAACTCTCCTACTGTCATGCATTGGATCTCAATTGGCTTGTCTCCATGTTGCATTATTAGTGTTGGCTTAGGATGACTGACTTGTGGCATGTTCGAACTCGTTGAATTGTCTCATTGGAGATCCATTCACTCTAATCCCTCCTCACATGGGATTCATCTCCTCTATTCCACATGTCTCCCTCAAAACTTCCCTACACTCCTAGGCCAATGGGATTGACATTTCCAAAATAGCTCGCTTGGCGAGTTCTCACCCTACACCTGCGTTGATCGATGGTGAGCTCTAAAAATTCAACCGACACCGTCGACTCTTCGTTTTGTGGTTGAGCTCTACATGACACTCCATGGCTCGACCTTCAAGCATCCCATTTCATTCCAGCTACGGTGGATTTTCCAAAGTGACTCAGTTTGGACACCTACCCAATCGGATTTTAAAAATTTCCATTTTGGAAAATCAAAGCTGTATTCACCGATCAAGCCCCATGGTTTTCCCAAATTTTGAAGCTTGAAACTCCAAAATATCTAGGTTTGGGCTTTGGAATTTTCTTTTCATTTTCATGAAAACCACGACTTCTCCAAAGTTTAAAACTTTCGAATCCTGATTTTTTCAAAGTTCATAATCCCTCTAGCTCCTAAAAATGTCTCGTCGAGTCCCCTACCTCCCCGCCTTTGCTACGAGTGGTGATTTTGACCCTTTCCCATTTCTAAGATTAATGTTGAGCTTTCCTTGGCCTCAACTCATGCATTTATTGACCACTTCTAGTTCACCTCGTGCTTTGTTGAGGCTTCTGTTCTTCATCATTGGTGTGTCTGCTTACCAATGTACCCGAGCCGACCTCTCTCAACATAGCTATATTGCTCAAGCCTACTTTCGCCGCGCCCCATCGGCCTTACAATATGTTTTCCTTTGAATTCCCCTCAAGCCTAGTTTTTGAGAAGATAGAATGTTTCTCTAAGGAGAAGACACATGAAGGATGCATGCATAGGAACAAGGTGCATTTGAAGGCGTGAGAAGGTAGGAAAGGAAATGCAAGCCAAAACACTTTCGATCGAACTTAGCTATTAATGTGGATAAGGACTATTTTTGGAGATAATCTGTGGATCACACACAGAGATGAAGGAATGTGCTCCATGTAATGGTATTTTGGGAACAAGTGATAAGATAAACACCATGCATAGTTTAAGATAATAATAGGATTTCTACTCGAGTTAACTATAGGACATCTATTGTTAGAGCACTTGCATGTTGTGCATACTATTGTAAAGGTACATGACTATTATCAGCATGTGACCTATTTTTAGAAGTGCATGGGTGGTGAAGGGAAAGTCCCCACCCCTATAAATATGTATTGATTTGCATAGTTTAGTAGTGGTGAATTATTGTAGAGTTGTGTTGCTGGTTTTGACACGCACATGACTCATGGAGATATTGATATAGTGTAAGAAGCTTCTGTGTTTTATAGTATTTAATGCAATGGAGTATATTGGTTGGATAATGGCATTAGACATAACTGAATCTAGTTCTTATATGGTTAATCTTATCATAGTTATTGTTTAGTTTGTCTTTCATACAATCTAAGATCTAGATCTGGTTTATGCATTGTGGGTAGTTTACTACTAATTATGAATTTGAATATGTTTAAGTATCATCATGCTAAAATTATGTATAAGCAACTAAAGAGGGACCTGGTGCCTTTGTGCTTTGGGTGAGTGCTTAGCTTAGGCTGAGTGATGTGCCAAAGACACTGGGTTATTCACGAAGTAAATACTAGGTTGTATCACTAGTTTTGTTGTCGGGACCTCTTTTTAGGATGTTTCATGATGAAGACGTACCAATTGACCTTATCAAGTGTTGAGGATTGGATAGTGAATCTAGAAGAATAATACGCTTAGAGATTCAACACTAGATCTGAGTTTTACGTGCACACATGGGTGGAGCAGAACTTGTATGACTATTTATATGAAATTTTCTTTGTTATCTTTCTAATAGAGTTGTACGAGTGGCTGGTTGCTTATGCATCTAAAAGGAATTGGAGGTTTTACACACTTGTCTAGACGTAGGAAGAATTTTAGGCCCTCTATGATGCTGATCTAATTTGGATGTGTGTTGTGGAAACTTGTTTTGTGGTATTCTGAATAGCTATATTTCGGAGTACTCAATTTCCACTTATCCTTTCCCGGAGGTACTTAAGTCTCACTTTTTATGTTATCCCAGGGAACCTATTTGCAAGGCATTCCACTTGGTGATCAAAATATTGATGGTAACCCTAAATTTAGAAGAGAAGTTGATGGCTAGCTAAACCTCACCATGTGTAGGGGAAGGAGTAGGTTTGGTGAAAGATGGAAAACTGGGGCAGAGAGGAAAAGAGAAGAAAGGTGGCTTAAGTACAATGAGGCACATGAGAAGGATTTAGGATAACATTACAAGTTTGTGGAATGGACGGTGTTGAAGGATTTAGAGCTTACAGAGGGCATGGGCAGAGCATTTGGAACTCCCACATCTAGGAAATCATGATAGGACACGCACTAGCGTGAGGAGTGACTCTTCCGCGTGACCTCCCGAGGTCATTTGGTGGGGATGGAATATGTAGACAAAAGAAGGCTAATGTCTTCGACACCTTGTGAATCTAAGGCAAAGAAGGCCCTTCTACCTTGAGGATGATCGTCAAGGCTCCAATCAATATCGAGCTCTGGCGTGATTCGATCTATGGGTTGTGGAATACGTGGAAAATGACCTGGGATTGTTTCGTGTATATCTCCTGATAAGGTCATATAGTGGATGATGAATACAATCGATTCTATGGATGATTTTCTGGCCTAGTCCAGAATTCCCTAGCTTCGTTAGCCGCTATATCTAGTAAGGACAGTTGTTCGATGATGATAGGTGGAAGTGGGGTGGACTGAAATACTAGTGTGCGTAGGCCAGTGTCTATATCTAACTGACTTGTGGATTCGTTGGGCTGTGGGATCTGTGGATCACAACCGTAGACTCTTGGTTGTTGCGGTCCTGTTATGGTCATACGCGAGATCAAGTTCTAATCCCTAGTATCCAGTAATCGTATGCTTTCTCAGCTTCTATGTTTAGAACCAATAGTTGTGCAATCTTCTCAGAATACCTTACAGACGTTCTCGCAACCTGGATTCTTAAGTTGGTATCTATATCTACGAGGGTGTCTCCAAATGGTTCTGGCTGTGGAACTAGAGGATCACACCCGAATGTTTGTTCTCTTTCGAGCCCTTCTACAGTCATGTGGATGTTTTCTAGGGTAATCTGTAGTTTGGCTGACTTGACCAAAACGCATGTGCTTGGTCATCTTCTATGTTTAATCCTCTTAACTGTGAACTGATCAGTTGTAAATCTGTGGTTGTTCGGAATACTTGTATCCTGAGATTTTGGTCTATGTCAACTATTGCTGTGACTAGGTTTGGTTGAGGCACGATTGGCTCAAATATATATTCCCTGGGCTCTTGAGGTCCCGTGATTGTCATACGAAACAAAATGCAATCTAACTGTGATGAAACAAATTCTAACTAAGTGAAATAAATCTAACTACATATAACTTTTATTTTTCTATGAAATATTTAACAATTTTAAGGAAAGCAAACTATTTTAAACGTATCTAGAAATAATAACTAAACAATAATTAAAAACAGACAAGATAACCGAGTGTGGTTATTTGCCTGTGTGATTTGTAGAATTATTCTAAATAAAATAGCCTGTCTAATCTACCTGCAAGATTCTCGATCCTACCTCAGAAGTGAGGAGTGAATCATAGTTTCTCAGAAACTATCAATCCCCACAGCTTCCTTGGCAATATCGAGAATAGAATGAAATGAAATAAAGTGATTAACTACTCTATTTGATATGAATCTGACTAGAACTTTGAAATGTAAAACCTGGATTCCGCAGAACAGTGGCGAATCCGATGGTGTGTGTATGATCTCGCCCCGCATGATCTTCTCGCTCTTTCGTGTTCACTGGATCCGTAAAAGCGTGTAATGCTAGCACCGATAGGAGTAGATTTTGGGATAAGGACAGCTCAGAATGCAGACCGAGAATGCGAGTAGGAGAGGGATAGCGCAAGAGTACAGAGCTTGGCTTATGCGATTCCTAGCGGGATTTTACTGCGAGTCATGCAACGTGAAGCGACCAGAACCTGTAACTATCCTATACGAAGAGCAAAACCTGCAACTTTAATGGCTTCCTAAGCTATCTCTGTTCCAATGGTTTGGATAAAACAACAACACTATTTGCACAAGTTGGATATGTGGCTTACCAACAGCTGAATAAACTAACCAGGAAAATAATGAATTAAACTAAGAACTCCAAGACACAACGAAAGTAAATCTACAGCAAAGAGAAATTCAGAGGCAAGCTTCTAACTGGATTGGATGAAATGACAGCACTGCCTGCACAAGATGGGTCTGTGGCTTACCAACAGCTGAGCAATTTAACAAAAGATGCAAGTGAATTCAAGCTATGGCTTCTAAACAAGCTAACTAACTAAAGCACTAAAATGAGGGAATGAGAGCAAAGATCAAACTTCAAAATCCAGCCAAGCTTCAGACCAAAAACTCCAGACCATTTGCATGTGCACAAACCATGCATTTATAGGAATTCAAACATCCAAGAACCAAAACCAAATTGAACTCCTAAACAATAAACAAAGGAAAAACACTATTCCAGGGGACCAAAAACATAAATGCATGCTCAAGTCGGCAAAGAAAAGCTGGTGAAACGTGATATTTCACGTGGGTCACGTCAAAAGAGCATTCTGGAAAACGCGCACAGGACCGCCGCCGCCGAAAGGAGCAGGGCGGCAGGTGACCGCCGCCCGTTCAGTGGCGGCGGCCACGAGACCGCCCCGCAGGCAGGCGGCGGTTTCACATCAAGGTCAAGAGGCCAAGGAAAGAGGGAAAAAGGGGAAAACAAAGGGCGCGGGGGCTAAGCGGGGCATGCGGGATGTTAACGCATACTCCGAGGGCTTTTCCGGATCCCGAACACCTCATGAGGAGACTCGTATCATCATCGGGGCACTTGTTACACTGCTCGCAAAGATACAAGACTTACAATTTTGGGTACGTACATATTGCCCCCTCTGAGAAATGTTTTAGCCATGAAGAGGCATAAAACGGTGGGTCCGAGTATGGCCGTCCCGAAATGGGGAGTTAGAAGTTATACCTTACACGTCCGTGTGTTGAAATGACGCCATTCCAAAATTCCCGCTACCTGCAAAATGAAAAGAGAACTCAAGTGCAGATAGATACAATAATTTGGAAAACAAACACTAAAATAACAGGGAAAGAGAACGTACCATTTGTGCGGGGATAGAAACTTACCTCCAACGCTCCGAACCTGCGAAAAAGCCATTTTAAAATGAAACAGAACGATATATATATGAAAGTGGGCCCATTTTCCTATTCATTTGCGCGAGTCGATTCGATTGATTTTGAGCTCTGGGACCCACGGTGACGGTTTCTTGCGTGAATAGAGTCAAAACGTCCGGAGTGAGATAGCGATCATGCCCCCACGTGCGGAACGCCACCCCGCGAGATCACAGGTTGGTTTTCTTTAATTTTGCATTTTTCCCCCTTCAAATTTGAAATGGCAAATTCTTTGTAATGGGGGGGTTATTTTTGAAAATGTTAGGTTCAAAAGGTCCACCTAGGGGGGGCGCCTACTGGGTAGGCTTTGTTTTTAGTTAAAATGTCAATTTTTGCTCATTTTGGGCTTTTTAGGTTTAAAAACCCGCGCGGGTTTTGACCGCGACACCGCCCCCGTGGTGGCGGTTACACGACCGCCGCCCCACTGTGGGTGGCGGTTACGTGACGTGACCGCCGCCTTAAAGGCGGCGGTTACAGAACCGCCTCCCTGCTCAGGGTGGCGGTTTTGCACAGAAAGCAAAAGGAGCTTGCTTTAGACATTGCACTTGTATTTTTATCATTTCTATATGTTTTTACGACTCTCTCGGCATTGATTAGATACTAACTTGCTCTGTTTTGTGTGTTTTTGGGTGTATGCAGCGAGAGGAGGAGTACATCGATGGAGTCGAGAGAGAGAGTGTGATTGGTTGCCTGGGGTATTGGATGCCCTTTCGCCAGATGAGGAGGACACATTACAGAGGGCCGGCATATTGCGTATATCGCGCGTGCCTCATGTCACACCATCTAGTCACATCCTTTGTGACTTGTTTTCTTATTGGGATGCAGATCGGAACACTTTCCGACTGCCAGGGGTCCGCGGTGAGTGGACGATTACTTTGGAGGATGTTTACCGTATCCTGGGGGTCCCGATCATCGGGAGGAGACTCACACTGGAGACAGCAGGGTCCCGAGCACAGATTGCACAGTGGGCAGGTTACATGGGGGATGCAGCCTATCTCCACGGGGCCGAAGAAGGGAGTGAGAGTTAGATCCATTCCTTCTTTGCCCATCCCCGTATTTCGACAGGCTATCATGGGGATCCTTGCCTCGAGGCTGATCGGGGACAAGGGAGGGGATACCTTACTATACTGCTGGGCCCCCATCATTGCACAGATAGAGGGGCATGGCCGGATATATGCCTGGGGCGCAGATATTCTGGGGACCACCTACCATGACTTATACAGGGTGGTCCGTCTACAGGGACAGTCTTTGAGTCACCCTACTCTAGTTATGAGTTGGGTGTATGAGCGCTTCATTCCCTATGGCAGAGGCGTGGAGGTGGCAGATCCTGGGGTGTGAGGGGGCGGCCAGATGGTCGACATATGTCGTGCTTAGAGCACCTCACCACCAGCCAGCTTCCCTCACTTACCAAGCAGATATGGAGGCCACACCGCATCAGCCATGGCCGGCATATGGGGGAGAGGAGACTCTCACATTGATCTCGCTCCACCACAGGCAGCTTATCGACCGTGTGGGACGGGTGGAGGTACATCCTTTCTGCAGGTTCCTCGCCAGCCTCGGCCTCCCATATGTGGGCATGCTTCCTCCAAAGGGGCAGCCGGTTTATAGATCACCCGCGAGGCTAGAGGGGGCCTAGAGGCCGTGGTTGGACAGTGGTCACTCCCGGTATTCCTATCAGAGCTGTGGGGATTGTTCGGGCCGAGGGAGAGCCGGTGCGCCCCGGCACCTTTGCTTCAGATTGCCGCGGGTCCTGCTCATAGCAGCGATGACCCTATAGATATCGACTCCGATTCTGAGGAGCTTACAGAGGGAGGGTCGGAGGAGCAGACGGATGATAGCGATCCTGAGTGGCATGACACTCAGGATATTTTGCAGGCAGAGAGGGCCGAGCAGAGTGCAGAGAGAGAGACTCTAGTTTCAGAGGAGCCACTCTCTCAGGGCCATGGTGGAGAGGATGAGTCCGGGCCATGGACGTCATGTTGCCCCTACTACAGGAGCAGCCCCTCAGTCGGCAGCGGCATCCGCAGCGGGTGCCGGCCCCAGTGATCCATCTTGGAGGCCCGGTGATCCGAGTAAGTTATCCTCTCATCTTTTCAATGTTTGTTTAATTTAGGATTTGTTTTAATTGCTATCTCTCCTTGTGTTTTGATCTTGTATATTTTAGTCTCTTGCCTAGTTTCTAATTCGTTTTTCTTCTTTGTTTTGCAGAGATCATCGACGAGTGGCATGGATCTAATCCGTAGGGTATGCACCGATTCTCCGATGATCCCTATGGATAAGACCCCGCGGAGCTATCTCGTAGATGCCGGGAGCCTTCAAAGCAGCCTGGGCAGTAGGCATACCGACGTCTTCGCCCCATTTGGCATGTGGCCGTGGATGGTGTCGACTCTCCGTACAGCAGAGTTGGCAAGTGCTATAGGACAGCCGAGCGCCTTATGAGGAGCCATTCTCGTGGCGAGACCGCGGCTGCGCCTCGAGACCCCGAGCCCTCCGTGCATTCGTGAGCGCCGGCGCAGCCGGAGTCCTAAGCGAGGGCGCGCACCCTGAGGGGTCGCGTAGGGGCCGAGAGGCGACTTGGCCCTTGATATTTTGTATCATGGATTCTTTTGTATATCACGGGCTCTTTGAGCATTTTGACCATGCCTAGAGCATGATGGCATCAGTATATAAACATTGATTATTTATATATATGCATTCGATTTTGATCAAAACTTTGTCACTCACGTGTTTTCCTTTCTATTTCCAACTGCTTTGTGTATACTACGATGTATGTTTTATATGCTTTCTAGAATGTATGCAATGGAGAACAGATGATGCAAATGCTTGCTTTCTTTTTGTGTTTCATGATGCTGATACATGATATTGTAGATATATTGTGATCTTAAATCTTAGCTTCTGTGAGCAATTTGGATACCTCATGTTTGTTTTGGCAAAGTGATGAAAATAACCAGTATGATGAACAGATTAACTTGCCCCACTCCTAACTCCACGCAACTAGTAAGATGCGAGGGCTCATCACCAAGAGCCAAGAAGGGCGCAAGTTTATGAAATATGGTGAAACGATAGTGATGAAAGATAGACGAAGCTTTGGTGGAACCAAATTGAAAACTACAAGCTTACTCCACCCGAATGACTTCATAGTTTTGGGTGCAACTTGCTTTGCGGTTTATCCAGACTTAGACCCGTAGATGGCCACATAGTAGACAAAATCTGGTTTTTAGGATTTTTAACTCTCTTGGAATTTTGAACATCTGATTCATTCGTTTTTGACTCAAAGTTTGAATAGTTTGTTTATGACCTTTTAATGTTTGCATTGTCTAGAGGACCCCCTACACTTTGCCCCATGCTACTAGTAAGAAGCATGGGTTTATCACCGTGGGCAAGGCATAGGCGAGTAAGGGCATTTCCATCCTTTCCCAACCCTACGTCACTAGTAAGAGACGCAAGCTCATCACCGAAGGTTGGTAGGGCAAGGAAATGTGTAAAAATAAAATTTTCTGTTTAATCACTTTTTGACTTGTCTTTTTGAGTAAAATGTCAGTATATGCTTGTTTCCAAAGAGATGTATATATGGGATAGATGTGACACCATGAAGCTTCTAGAACAGACCATAGGCAAGACACCAATCCTAAGAAGAAATCAAAGCGAGAACAAACTTGCAGATCTTGGTATGGTTACCGTTAAGACTTCGTCATGTTTGATTTTATTTGATAAAAGATTCTGAAGTGATTGATGATATCGCGAAAATGGAGAGATATGATTAGAAAGTTTTGTGCCAACAACATCATGAGTTTGTAATGAATTACTTTGAGAATAGATTCCTTGATCACAATTTGTGTAAGAACAAGTGGACAAAATGATCTAAATCTATATGAAGATGCAATGTAGATAGTTATATAGGTAGTGCTAGCTGCTTATGCGTAGAAACGCTTGAGGTGCAGGGAATTGACTGTTTCGCCAAATTCCTCACCTTCTAGCGTGCATAAGAGGTATGCACCATTTCCATAGTCCTTCGTGACTCGGTATGGGCCCAACCATTTGGGCCGGAATTTCCTTCCTTCACCGGTCTTCTTGTCGATCCGGCTGTCTAGTCTTAGAACTAGATCACCTTCGTATATATCGCGTTCATAAACCTTCTTTATATACCGCCGCACATTCGGTCAAGATAAGCTCTATGCCGTTGTTCAAAGATCTAACCTAATTTCATCTAGGCTTTCTAATTGGGAAAGACGTGCTTCTCTCGTAAGCGTCTTCATCCGTAATCCTGTAGTGAAATGCGGAGATCGGGTATTTCGACCTCAAGCGGGAGAACCGTCGCCCCAAATACTACTAGCGAGAAAGGAGTTGCTCCCGCTGGTGTTCTTATTGAGGTTCGGTGGGCCCACAAGGCCGGATATAACTTCAAATGCCAATCTCGCTTGTTTTCTTTCACCGTTTTAAGGAGAATGGCTTTCAAAGCATTTTGTTTGTTGCTTCAGCCACCGCCCATTGGCTTGGGGATAATACAAGGAAGCCGTATGATGGCTTATTTTAAATTTGTTGATAGTTCATAACTTCTTCATTCTTGAAAGAAGTTCCATTATCTCGAGATAATGATTTGTGGGATACCGTACTCTGCAAATGATTTGATTTAAAATGAACTTAGCGATTACGTGTAAGTGCACAGTAGTAGTAAGAGGCATGGCCTCCACCCATTTGGTAAAATATTCAGGGCCGTAATTATAAAATTGTGGCCGTCTGTGGATGAGGGAGAGAATTTCCCTATTAAGTCTAGGCCCCATGTAGAAAAGGGCCATGGAGTAGCGATTGGTCAGCAGAGCTTCAGGCCTTTGGCATGTGGATCTCGTGGGAGAATTCCTGGCACTTATGACACCTGCGTGCAAACTCTATCGCGTCATGTTCTAGAGTGGGCCAGAAATAGCCCATTCGATGTATTTTTCGAGCAGTGGCATGGCCACCGAAGTGGCCTCCACATATACCGCTGTGGGATTCATGGAGAATCCTCTTGGACTCTTCTGTGTCGACACACCTTAAGAGCATTCCATCGAATGCTTTTCGATAGAGCACCTGCTCTATAATGACATATTTGGCTACGATTATGCGTAATCACCTTCTTTGTCATGTGTCACTGCATCCGGTACGTATGGTCCATGATATAATTAATGATATCAGTGTACCAAGGGCACTCAGAAATAGCAGGTCGAGTTTCGATGTAGTATACGCATTCATCTGGAAAATCCAAATCTACTAGATCGCCTCCGTCTAATGGGTTATCAGCTAACCAATCCGCGATGATTTGTCCTTTAACTGACTTCTGATTTACAAATGTTAATTCGAACTCTCCCATTAAGGTTATAAAACGTCCAAATTTTTTTGGATAAGGAACCTTGTGTGAGAAAAGTCCGTAAATGGTCCGTCTTTACCATGACCTTTGTTTCTTGATTCAAGCATGTAATGTCTTAGACGTTTAGTAGCAAAGACTATGGCAAGACATTCTCGCTCGCTCGCTTGTGTATAGTGTGTTTCATAGTCGAGCAGTTGTTCGGCTAATGAAATAAATCACACGTTCTCTCTTGTCATCTTCTTGGGCCAACATACAAAGCCAACGAGACATGGTAGCTCGTGAATATAGGATTAACGGGTGATCCAAAGCTTAGGTGGCATTAGCGTAGGTGGTGACAAAGAAGAAACGTTTAATCGCGCTGAAAGCTTCGTTGCAATCTTCGGTCCAATCAATGCTATAGTCTTTCTTGAGTAAATTGTTGATTGGATGAATAATAAGCTTAAGTCCGGATGAATCTCCGGATTGCACCAGCCTTCCCGAGAAATGATCTCGATTCCGCATTCACTCAAGGTGGGACCATTTCGAGGACAGCCCAATTTTGGTCGATCAACATCGATCCTCGTGACGATATGATGTAACCTAGAGCTTTCCTCCGTTACACCAAAGACATTTCTCCGGGTTTAGCGTGACTCCGTATTCTATTAGGCGTGAAAGAATGATGCGGAGTACTTCGGGATGGTCACAACGCTTTTGGCCTTAGCCAATAAGTCATCTACGTAAGATTCCATGATTTTATGAATTAAATCGTGAAATATGTATGTCATGGCCCGCCGGTACGTAGCACCGCGTTTTAAGACCGAATGGCATAACAAAGATAGCAATAGGTTCCCAAGGAGTTATAAACGTGGTTTTAGCTTGATCTTGCTCGGATATTCTCGATTTGATTGTATCCCGAGAATCCATCCATGAGAGACAAAAGTTCAAAACCAGTGTCGATCAACAATAACGCGTCTATGGATGGTAATGGGAAATCGCCTTTAGGACACGCTTTGTTGATGTCTCGAAATCTATGCAAATGCGTATCTTTCCTTCTTCTTCGAGAACGGAACGATATTAGATACCCATTGGGAGTAGTCAATCGGCTTGATAAATCCTACCCAAGGAGTTTTATTACTTCTCTTTTACCATGAGAGCTACTTTGGGTTTCATGGGCCTTGATTTTTGTTTAATTGGCTTTTGCATCCGATCTAGTGACGAGGTTGTGTACCGCAATGTGGGGTGCGACTCCCGTCATCTCTCAGTAATTAAATGCAAACGCCTTTCGATGTTCTTTGAGAACCCGAGTATGTATTTCCACTTTTCCGTGTCAACGAAGAACCTAGTTTCAATATTCTTGGTTCATCTTCTGTCCCAATGTTGACATCGATTGTTTCTTCGATTAAAGAGGCGTTACCCTCTTCGAACTCAGGTGGTGCTGGAGGTAAATCTAAATCATCCCCATTTTCTATTGCGTATATGTTAGGTTCCTTTGTGACGGAAGATCCGTACACGGGATTTCCAAGTAGGAGGACGAATGTGGGATCGTGGATAAATCTAGCATGTGATAGAGAGATGTAATGCTGCATAGGCATTTAAATAATCCAAAGTAGCCGCATCATTTCCAACATGGTCTAGGACGGTAGATTCACTTCCGCTTAAAAGAGGATTTGTCATTGTTTTTATTAATGGTTCGTCACGAATGGATACTGTGAAGTGAGTATCTTCTAGCTCATTGCTTGGAGTAAAACGTGATGCTGAGGTTGCTATTGAATCGGCGAGAAGATTTTTCTCTCGCGGGATCGCTTCAATGGATATGAAGTTAAACGCCTTGCTTAAATCTAATACAGCATTTTTGTAGAGTTGTAAATGTTCGGCTTTAGTTTCATATACTTCAGAAACTTGGTTTGTTACTAATTGCGAGTCTCCCAAGACTCTGATGTTATTAATACCAATTCTTCTGGCTAAGGTGAGGCCAAGGAGGAGGGCTTCATACTCAGCGCCATTGTTTGTGCATTCAAAGTTTAACTTAAATGAGAATGGGAGGACCTTCTCCTCGGGCGAAGTAAGAATTATACCTGCCCCGCTCCATAACGACATTTAGCTCCATCGAAATGGAGAGTCCAATACTTAGCCGGGAGTGTAGATGTTGGGGCATCTGCCGCGTTTGCACACTCTACTTCTATCATACAGAGATCCTCTGCCGGTAAGGAACCAACACCTAGGGAAAATCCTATGCCTACTGAATCGAATGGTAAGAACATTGGTGAATCTTGTTCTATCAATTCAACGATTTTCGCAGTAGTCCCTAATGATACTGTTTCTTTAGTTTTACCTTTAGGGGTTGGAGTTGTTTTGGCTATGCTGGTAGTTTCAAGATCCGTCAGTAGGTATCAACTTTTCCTCTGGCTTTGGGTCAGAGGGTTTATTAAGTTGGTTTGTTGGCAGCTCAAATTCTGAGTGCACCCCTGGTCTTTTCTTTAAATCAGCTAGGTGCAAATCGAAAGGTTTTGGATCGCCTTTGGCTACAAATACCTTTCCCTGATGCAAGAATTACTTACTTGAAATAGCGTGGAAGGGATTGCCTTCATTCGATGTATCCAAGGTCGGCCGAGGATCATATTATAGTTAGTTTCCCGATCTATAATATAAAACTCAGTCAAGATGGTTTTGGGCCCTAAGGTGACCGGCAGTATTATAGTTCCTATCGAAGTGGCTTTAAGGCTATCATAGCCTCTCAAGGTATTTCGTGTAGTGGAATAGCTTTGTTTCTCCATATCCAAGTTTTTGGAGGAAAGAGAAAGGGACTATGTTAATCGCAGCCCCATCACAACCATCGCCCATTTTACATAGTTATTATAAACCCACACTTGCAGTGCAAGTGTAAGGTCGGGTCACCTCGGCGTGCGATCTCAAAGATCTGTGGGCATTTTACTTATTTCAAGATGAATTCGACATCCTTGTCTCGGCTGCCCCTGAGGGTGGATATCAAAATCTACGTGATTTACTTGTGTTTCGGGAGGTGGAGTGATGTTAATTAGATGGCCTAGACCTAATGCTTCTAAAAGAGCAGCTCTGTGAGGGGGAGAGTTCTTTAGTAAGTCCAAAAATGAAATGTGTGAGAAGGTCTTTGTTAGGTCACTAATTAAATCATACGCACCGATGGGTTTTTCAACTATTTGCTGACTCTTATCTGCCTCTGGCAGATGACTTGGGCTTGGTTGAGAGAAATACTCTCGTGTTCTCGTTATAGCTTCGATAGGTAGTTCAGCGTCTAATTCTACCAAACTGACTATCTTAGGTCTCGGTTGAGCTCCCAACTGTGGCGCGACTGACGGATTTAATGAAGTCGAGGCTTCATGGTCATTGTTTCCCGTCACTGCACCTTTGTTTGTTCCGGTTGGATTCAGCCTATTGCTGTCATGATTTGGGAGCGGATCATTAAAGATCTTGAGGGGAGCATTCTGAGGAGAAACTGCCCCTGCGAGAGTATTTGGTGATGATGAGACGGGATCTGCCAAAAACAAGTCTGTGAAGAACTGTCTTTGTTCTTCTGGCAAACGTTGCATAAATTTATTGTAGTCACGGCACGTTCTAGTGTCGTGACCATGAATTTTATGGAAACCACAATAAGAATTGGGATTATAATTCCCGTTTTGTTGGTTTGGTGTGTATTGTGGCCTAAAATTCCGATCAAACTGTTGCCTATTAGGACCAAAGTTTTGGAATTGTTGTTTTTGGTTTTGACTTTGGTTTTGGTAACCAAATGAGTTTTGGCTTGGCCCTTGTATGGGATTTCACCGTTGTTGTTGTTGTTGTTGTGGATGGTTAAAATCCACTGTATTGACCGCTGGGGTAAAGTTGTTGTTTCACTGGTTGTTTGTTTGTGACGGAGTATTAACAACATTTACCCTCTTGGGCTGGTCGGTTACCCCATCCGTTGTTACCCCACGATTTTTGTTAAGGATTTTGGGTCCTTGATTGACATTTGTGGTAGTTGTAGTATTTTGAGTGGAGGTGATTAACCTCCCCGCTTGCTCCATACGCCTTACGACCACTATCTATCGCCGCTCGGTCTATTCAGAGCGCTCTCAAGTACTTCATCATAAGTCCTTAGTGGGAACTTCTGGACTTCTTCCTTCACTTCTCTACTGAGAGAATGAAGGAATAAATCACATAGTTCCATCTGATCCATGTTTGGAGCACTTGCTGATGAATAAAGAACTGTACGCCACCTCTGGATGAAATGGGCGACAGATTCATTGTGTTCTTGTTTGATATGCAAGAATTCCCTGATTCCTCGTTTCGTAGTTTGTTCATGTCAAGGCTTTGATGAACTCTGACACGAGTTGTTTAAATGAATGTATGGAAGCCTCAGGTATTCTATAATACCAATCGAGAGCAATGCCCTCCAGTGTTTTGGGGAATATTTTAGCAACAACCCCATCCCAAGGGAGTAATTCTCGTATGGCTGTAGCGTAAGCTTTGATATGTGCGTTGATCTCCTCACCCTGAACTTGGGAAAATCAGTGGAGAGGTCTCTGAAGCATGACGCTTCGTATGGTGAAATCTAAGGGTTCCTTTAGATATTCTGAATACGTCCCTATCGCATAGCTTTCGACCATTGATGGTGTTTGCTGAGGGAGTGGTGGTGGGATGGGTTGTTGATACGGTGCAGCGTACGCATTGGCAGGGGCATAGGGAGGTCCCTGCGTTTGAGCAAACATGCCGGGAGAGGAGAACATATCTCCTTGTGGTGATTTAGAGTACATGTTTAAATAGGATGGGGTATTGTCGAGGAACGGACTGTTCGACACTAGACCGGGAGGAGTAGTGTTAGAGATGATAGGCCTTGTTGGCGTTTGTTGTGGATATTGAGGAGGCATGCCTAACGTGCCTACTCCCGTAAGGAGATCTACCTGACCAGAGTGGTATGGAGGATTGGAACTTCCTGTTTGTATGAACGGAGAATTTTGACTTGCTTGAGCCAGTTCTAACCCTCTCACTCTTTCTACTAACGTTGAAATGACTTCATTTGGTGAAGTCACGGTATTTTTGCCCGAGCGGCGTTTGTCAGTATACCTTGGTGTTGTAAAGGTACATGATATCCCGTCATAAACCGATCGCTATCTTGCCAAGTTTCTCCTGAATATTTCCGTATGCAAAGTGGCATAGAGGTATTTTCTTGAAAAGAGATTTCGGGTTGTATTTGTAAACCTCCTATAGATGGGTACATTCCCCGGGAGCGTTGTTCACTCCTAGGATAACGTGTTGACTGTCCATCATCTAAGACCAGGTATGGATCTGATTGCCTACTAATTTGTGGTCTGAGTAACATTTGAGGAGATGAACCAGATTCTCCGTAAACGTCATATTGTTGGAACCTGAAGGCTCTGTTTGTTGGGTTCGAGGGGGTTGATCTAACTCCTCAGTTTGAAAAGACGAACTATATCTCGATTCTCTTGGGGGGTTTGTGTTGACAATCGATTAGTTGAATAGTTGTCACCCCATACCGAGAGCGAGGGTGATGATTCCCTATTCTCGTTGGGCGTAGTATGCCTCAAGACCCAGTGAGGGGTCTCGCTATATGCATCGAATCCCGACATATTCGGGGTATATGAATACCCAGTAATAATGGGAAGGAAGGAGTGAAGGTGGATGAGAGAAGATGAAACTTCTCAAAGAGAAGGTGAAACAATTGTTTGTTTCACGTCGGGTTCACCAATTTTGTACGCCGGAAAAGTGACAGGCGAGCGTGAGAATCTACAAGTGACTCTTCCGCTGCACTCCGACCTCCCGAGGTCGTGCGCCGAGACAATGGTGGGGATGGAATATGCAGACAAACTAGTTAGGCAATTCTAATGTCTTCGACACGCACTAGTGGAATTTGTGAATCTAAGGCAAAGAAGGCCCTTCTAACTTGGATCGGTGTGATGAGAGATCGATCAACGAGGATGATCGCTCAAGGCTCCAATCAATATCGAGCTCGCGTGATTCGATCTATGGGTCATGGAATACGTGGAAAATGACCGGGATTGTTTTTGTATATCTCCCGATAAGGTCATATAGTGGATGATGAATATAATCGATTCTATGGATGATTTTCTCGCCTAGTCCAGTAATTCCCTAGCTTCGTTATAGCCGCTATATCTAGTAAGGACAGCTTGTTCGATGATGATAGGTGGAAGTGGGAGTGGACTCAAATACCAAAGTGCGTAGGCCGTTGTCTATATCTAATCGACTTGTGGATTCATTGGGTGTGGGATCTGTGGATCACAACCGTAGACTCTTGGTTGTTGCGGTCCCGTTATGGTCATACGCGAGATCAAGTTCTAATCCCTAGTATCCAAGAATCGTATGCTTTCTCGCCTTCTATGTTTAGAACCAATAGTTGTGCAATCTTCTCGTAATACCTTTACAGACGTTCTCGCAACCCGGATTCTTAAGTCGGTATCTATATCTACGAGGGTGTCTCCAGGTCTCGGGTCGTGGAACTAGAGGATCACACCCGAATGTTTGTTCTCTTCGAGCCCTTCTACTACCATGTGGATGTTTTCTAGAGTAATCAGAAGTTTGGCCGACTTGACCAAAACGCATGTGCTTGGTCGTCTTCTATGTTTAATCCTCTTAACCGTGAACCGATCAGCTTGTAAACTCGTGGTTGTTCGGAATACTTCAGATCCCGAGATTTTGGTCTATGTCAACTATTGCGTGACTAGGTTTGGTTGAGGCACGATTGGCTCAAATATATATTCCCGGGCTCTTGAGGTCCCGTGATTGTCATACGAAACAAAATGCAATCTAACTGTAATGAAACAAATTCTAACTACGTGAAATAAATCTAACTACATATAACTTTTATTTTTCTAAGAAATATTTAACAATTTTAAGGAAAGCAAACTATTTTAAGCGTATCTAGAAATAATAACTAAACAATAATTAAAAAGACAAGATAACCGAGTGTGGTTATTTGCCTGTGTGATTTGTAGAATTATTCTAAATAAATAAAATAGCTTGTCTAATCTATCTGCAAGATTCTCGATCCTACCTCAGAAGTGAGGAGGAATCATAGTTTCGTAAACTATCAATCCCCACAGCTTCCCTGGCAATATCGAGAATAGAATGAAATGAAATAAAGTGATTAACTACTCTATTTGATATGAATCTGACTAGAACTTTGAAATGTAAAACCTGGATTCCGCAATGCTGGCGAATCCGATGGTGTATGTGATCTCGTCCCTCGCATGATCTTCTCGCTCTTTCGTGTTCACTGATCCGTAAAAGCGTGTAATGCTAGCACCGATAGGAGTAGATTTTGGGACAAGGACAAAGTAATGCACCGAGAATGCGAGTAGGAGAGGGATAGCGCAAGAGTACAGAGCTTGGCTTATGCGATTCCTAGCGGGATTTTACGCGCGAGTCATGCAACGTGAAGCGACCGTAACCTCGTAACTATCCTATACGAAGAGCAAAACCTGCAACTTTAATGGCTTCCTAAGCTATCTGCTCCAATGGTTTGGATAAAAAATAACAACACGCTTGCACAAGTTGGATATGTGGCTTACAACAAATTAAATAATAAACTAACCAGTATATAATGAATTAAACTAAGAACTCCAAGACACAACGAAAAGTAAATCTACAGAAAGAGAAATTCAGAGGCAAGCTTCTAACTGGATTGGATGAAATGACAAAGACCGCTCGCACAAGATGGGTCCGTGGCTTACCAACACAACATGAGCAATTTAACAAAAGATGCAAGTGAATTCAAGCTATGGCTTCTAAACAAGCTAACTAACTAAAGCACTAAAATGAGGGAATGAGAGCAAAGATCAAACTTCAAAATCCAGCCAAGCTTCAACCAAAACTCTGCACCAAATTCTTCAAATTCTTCACCAAAATCGCACATCCATTTGCATGCATGTACACAAACCATGCATTTATAGGAATTCAACATCCAAGAACCAAAACCAAATTGAACTCCTAAACAATAAACAAAGGAAAACACACTCCAGTGGGACCAAAAACATTAATGCATGCTCAAGTCGGCAAAGAAAAGCTGGTGAAACGTGATATTTCACGCGAGTCACGCCAAAAGAGCGTTTCGAAAACGCGCACAGACCGCCGCCGAGAAAGTGGTGGCATGCGGGAGCAGCAGACCGCCGCCTGCTTCGTGGTGGCGGGGGCACGAGACCGCCGCCGGGCAGGCAGGCGGCGGTTTCACATCAAGGTCAAGAGGCCAAGGAAAGAGGGAAAAGGGGAAAACAAAGGGCGAGAACTTAGGTGCATAGAATTTTGACTCACCTCTAGGAATAGTACCACCTCACAGATGGTAGGAGTTTATTTTAGTACCACTATTAAGACACAAGGAAGTACATCCTCTAGTTCAATTCCTACCATAGGTGGAGGATCAAGAGGAACAGGTGGCTTGGGATTTGGTGGATCTAGTGGATCTGGGGGTGGAGGTAACACATGAGGTTCTGGATTTGGTGGGCATGGTCCTCACCAACCCTAAAATATTTACATGAAGATGTCACTTTGTCTCCTAGAGTATAGGGGAATATAAGATGTTGTTGAGCATGTGCATATGTGTGAGATACTATGGCATGTAAAAGGGATCATGGATTCTGAGTACAAGGCAAGTCAAGTTTGAACTACGTTAGGATGCACACATAGTTGGTACAAAGTTTTTGACCCTAATCAGACTTGTGTAGATTATACAAAGTGTTACAAGATGCTTTCCTTAAGGAATTTTATATCCTTGAGTTTGAGCAAAAGAGTATAAGCGCACTCAAGGATATTAAGTAGGGAACTACTGAGAGTGTTTGGGAATATGATGCCCATTTCAAAATGATTTTGTCTAAACTTTTGTATGATATCCATGCAAGCTAGCATGCATAGTGGTTCATCGAGGTTTGATCACACCTTTTAGGAGGGTGTTATCACATAAGACATATACGCAGATCCGCACGAAGCACTTGAAGCAGCGTTGCACGCTGAGGTAGTCAAGTATAGACATTGGAGTGAGCCCATTCCTAGAAGCTCATATTGCAGCTATGGAAAAGTAATTGGAGAAACTATCGGCCAATTTAGTGCACAAGATACACACTAGGATTTGGTGTACAGATTGTGAAGTAGAGGGGCACACTAAGGATAGTTGTCCCTACAAATTAGTATGTTCATTGTTTCTAGACTATGAGATATGTCATTTAGACCATGATGTAAGCCATTGCCCATTGTTACAACGTGCGATAAGGAAGAACATATCTTTCTACTGTAATATTTTCCAGTCCATGACTCACAATACCGAAGACTCGTAGGTTGATTGATCAGATCCATGATGCCATTGATATTGGTGTATGACAGATAAGAGTATTAGATAACTCTAAAGGTAAAAGTGAGCACCATGATCATGATCACACTCAAGGGTGTTATGATTAGAATGAAGGGAACTTTAAAGGAGGTCATGGTAGAGGTCAAGGATACTATGGTGGATTCAAGGGCCAAGGCCGTGGTGGTGGATGAGGTGAGTTTCCTTGTGGAACATGTTATATGTGCGGATCTCAACACCACTATAGGCAAAAATGTGCTCGAGAATATTAATTGTTCTTCTTGTGGAAAGAATCATAACTATGAGGAGTTCCCATACTTATATGAGCATATTAGAAAGAAACATAAACATGAGAACAAGGGCACAGGGATGGTTAGAATACAATGCACCATAGAAAACCAATGGATCCCAAAGTTGGCATCAAACCCACGAAGTAGTACTGTGAAAATTACTACACGCGTTGAAGTTGTGTGTGCCATAGTGTTATCTCGTTTTAGTGACAACAACTAAAATTGAGATAACCACAATTAAATTTTGGAAAAATCTCTTAAATTTCCCTTTGAGAGAGATTTTTGGGTTTTCGGACTTTCACTACATGAAAACATGTTCTTTACATGCATCATGTCTCATGTTTCCCAAAACCCAAAACCTGAATTGACTAAGTCCTTGTGTTGTGTTTTCAGAGGTTCAAAGCATCAAAACATGCTTTTCTATCGCATGTTTCATGTTCCATGTTCCCTGAAACCTGCAACCCGAAACAAAGCCAGTGTGTTGGGTTTTCGGAACTTAGAAGCATCTCAACATCTCATGCTTCATGTTCCATGTTCCCGAAACCCACAACCCGAAACAAATCCAGTGTGTTGGGTTTTGAGAACATAGAAGCATGATGACATGTCATTAATGCCCAACTATTTGGTAGTTGGCACACGTGTCAAGCTATGTGTAGTAAATGTATGGGTTTTAAAATAGGTGGTTTTCCACGTCATTTTTTTACTTTTATGATTTTGACGCGTTGGAATTTTGTGCATGCTTCTTCCTCCTCCAAACCCGATTGAGCTTCTTGATCAATTTTGTGATCTGTCTTCGATTATTTTTGAGTTTATTGAAGGTATTTCTCTCCTCTTTCTACTTTTATGCTTTTTGGGTTATTTTTGAGGTGTTCATAATGGAGTTTCCATTTCTTTTCTCTTCCTTCTTGGTTTAGGGTTTTGGGTTATTTTTATTTTTTTTTTTATTACATTCCCATAGAACCTCTTATTTGGAATTCACCCTTAGGGTATTTGTTTATTTTCCCATAGATGGTACCCTATAGTTTTCAAAAGGGTTAAAAAAATTCCTAACTAGCAACATGGCGGGATTTTTCATGTCCTGACATCGTAGAAATCCGATTGCATTTGTTTTGGGTTTTACAGGTGTCTCGAAAGTCTTCAAATTTAGAATTTGTATCGAGGTTTTGTAGTATTTAGATCTAATGCTTGCACAACTACAGAGGTTCAGATCCTAATCCTACTCTAACTTGCAAGGAGACAGGGGTAGAAGTGCAAAAATTGAAACTAACTAAAGATGGTGATGCACCAAAAGGAGTGGTGAAACATATTTGTCATGCAAATAGACACAGACCAAAGTTCACAACATAAAACATACACAGATTGATAAGGTATAATTTAGGATCTGAAATGAAGCAAATAATACAAACAGAGGACTGAAACCCATTCACAGAGCTTGCATTATCATTTCAGTGTCAAAAACACGCATTACACCCTCAGAGAGGTAAAAAAAACTGTTACAATCTTTGGAGAGGTCTGATCCTTGCATCAATCACTTGCTGGAGGTGAAAGAAGAAGTCTGCTATGCCCAAAAATGTTCCCCTTTAGAAATGAGCCAAATCTGGCTTTTACATTGCATGGGTCGAGCCTAGGAGACAGAAGCATACAAAAAACGTGAGAGCCCATTCCTTCTTGACTGCAGGTGCATTAAAATGGCATGGGGGACCTTACAAACCCATACCCTATCATTTTGACCGAATTACAGGAGAATGCGACCCATTCTGCATTAAATCTGGTCGCTGAAATGTCACTTCTGGCCATGAACACGTGTCAGAGCTGTTTCTCAATTTTCTCTCTCAGACTACACCAAAATTCAAGATTAACCCCAAAATCATGTAGAGAATTTCATAAGCTTTCCATTGATATAAAGAACGTGCAAATCTGAGCTCTGGATCAAAAGATATGGAGATCTGAAGATTTAGGGCACAAAACAGTAAAACGGATTTTTAAATTTCTTCCCGCGCTCTGCCACCTGGATGACACGTGGCATGCATTGATTGGTCATCAGGGGCATGGGGCAGACCTTTACTTTTAGCTTTTGGGTGAACTTCTTGCCAAATTCTCTAACTCCTCCCCGAGCTCCGAGCTTCCCTTCCTCATTGGACACGTGTCCTCTTTTTATTGGCTCGGGTTAGTGCTTGAAACCTCGCCCTTTGAACTTTTGGACTTTTCTCCTTGTGACACGTGTCATGATTTGGTTGGTCCGTGGGTCTGCCGGCTCTTTCGCATCTCCCGCATCTTTTTGTCCCGGATGTCCCAAGACTGTTTGGGACAAAAACCTCCGATCCGCCCGAAATGGGCTTCCTTGTCCCTCATTCGGCTGATGACGTGGCGTTGCTTGATTGGCTTTCGCTTTTGGCTATCCATGTCCTTCACAAGTCCCTTTTCGCTATCCGCTTTCGCCTCCCACGTCCCTTTGTCCCAACTGGCCCCAAAGGTGAAATTCCGAAATGGGCCTGCATTTAGCCGATTTTCTTCTTTTCAATTTTCCGAATCCTCGAAAGTTCTCCTTTTCGCCTTCTTCGCGTCTTCTTGTCCCAAATGTCCCAGAGCATTTAGTCGATTTTCTTCTCCTTCGGCCGAACCGGCTTTCCGCGTCCCACGCGTCCCGACGGCCCGGATGTTCCTTTGCTCTTGCAGACTGCCTGGTGGCCTTTCGGCCGATTCGCGCCCAGATGTCCCTCACGTCCCGACTGTTGCGAGGACTAGGACTTAGACATTTTTCATGATTTTTTCTGGCCCAAGCTTGCTTTTGCAACTTTTTCACCTTTTCTCAGAACTTGCTCTTTTCAACCTGGACAGGAGAGTTAAAAAAATCTGAGGGGACCCTAGAAACATGATTTTTTGCCCTGAATCAATCAATTTGCCTGGGGCTTGAGAATTCAATGCATGTTATCAAAATTTACTCTGGGGGGTGAATTTTGGATAACAATTGGTGACTCAGCGGGGGTACCTGCCTGCTAGGTGAAAAGACCAGTAGCCTGAAGTAGTCCATTGGGCATGGAGTTATCAAACATTCAGTTTAGAATCCCAACTGACTTAGAATGTGTAAGGAGGAAGATGGAATATCACCTAATGGGAGAAAAGACTGCAAAACATCTCCATGGACAGCAAGTTGTGCCAAAGCACTTAGGGAAAACAAAACTAACCTACAACAAAACAATGTGCACAAGCACTTGGAGGAAAGAAAATCTAATCTAATATTTACAGAGGTAGTGAACTTCCCTCTAGAAGTAACGCTTGAGATAGATTCCATTGACTGGAATCTGTAGTTCTTCACCATCCAATGAGGCCAATTGGAAAGCATTGTTGTTCTTGCACTTTGTGACCATGTATGGGCCACTCCAAATGGCATCAAATTTTGAATGCCTTCCCGGTTTTGCTCTATCCACATCCCATTTCAACACTAGATCTCCAACTTGAAAAGATCTATCTTTGGCCTTCCTATCAAAGGTCTTCTTGATCAAAGCTTGATCCTTTTCCATTGCTTGGGATGCCTGATTTCTGATCTCTTGCAGCTCCATCAACTCTGCATACCTCACCTCCATGGGCTCAAACTCTAGCAACTCCAGCTGCTTCATGAGTTCCAACGTTGGCAACTCAAGTGACATGGGCAAGATTGCCTCTCTTCCATAGACAAGCCTGAATGGAGAGTTACCCGTGGATCTTTTGGGAGTTATCCTATCAGCCCATAAGGCTGATTTCAGTTTGGTATGCCAAGACCTCTGATTCTCATCAAGAGTCCTCCTAATGATCCTCAACAAGTTCTTGTTTGTAGACTCGGCCTGGCCATTACCCTGAGGGTAATAGTTTGATGAAGTGCTTAGGTAAATACCATTCTTGACAGCCCACTCAGTCACCCTAGATCCAATGAATGCCAATGCATTATCAGAGATTATTGTAGCAGGTACACCAAATCTGGTTGTTATTCCCTCATAAAAGTCTAAGATGCTAGACTCATTTGCCTCTTTGAGTGCTACTGCTTCTGTCCATTTGGTGAAGTAGTCTGTGGCTGTCAAAATCCATTTGTGCCCTTGGCTTGAAATGGGATTAATGACTCCGATGAAGTCCAAACCCCATTGCATGAATGGTTGGTCAACTGAGATTGGATGCAATGGGAGGGCAGCAAGTCTCTCTTTTCCTGTGAAGAATGCACAATTCTTACACCTCTTGATCCATGCATAGCAATCACTGAAGATTTTAGGCCAATAATAACCAGCCTTCATGATTTTTAGAGCTATCACTCTTGGTGCAAAATGGCCACCAGCTGGTCCACCATGAAACTCTTCCAACACCCTTTGAATCTGATTTGTGCTAATGCATCTCAGCAGCACTCCATTCACATCTTTCTTGAACAAAACTCCATCAACAATGGCATACGGAACAGCCTGCAACCTGAAGTGTCTCCTTTGGGTCTTGCTCATCTCCTGGGGCATAGGCCTGTACCTAGGAAGTGTATAACGCCTTGGGTCCAGCAAGGAGTGGGGGAAGCATTGTCTTCTTCTTGATTGCCACTTGGCTCATGGCTGTCCTGGACTGTCAAAACAGCCTCTTCTTCGTTGCATACTTCTTTTTGCTTCCCCAAAACCAGCTGCTCACACAATCCTTTCCCTCTTACCAGCTTGGTGATCTTGATCTCAATGTCATATTCCATGACACGGGTGATCCAACCTGCCCTTTTCTCATTCAAATCCTTGTTGAGGAGGAAGTCCTTAACTCCAGCATGTGAGACCAGCAACTGGACCTTGTTGTTTGAGATTAAATGCTTGAATTTCTTCAAGCTTCTGATTACTGCAAGCACATGCTTCTCAATAAAAGAGTACCTCACCTCATAGTCATCTAGGCTCTGGCTGAAGAAGGCAATCGGCTGCTCATCATTATCTTTGTTCTGCTGTACTAGAATGGCAGAAATAGTGTCATCACCTCCAAATGCATAGAGGATGAAATCCTTGGAGAAGTCTGGGTTGATGAGAGTTGGTGCTTGAGAGATAGCTTCTTTGATTGCTTCAAAACTCTCCTTGCCTTCTGCTGTCCACTTAAAAGCCATGCTCTTCTTTAACATTTTGGTGATGGGCTTGACAAGGGCTGCAAAATCTGGGACAAACCTCCGAACAAAGTTTATCCTTCCCAAGAAACTCTGAAGGGCTTTCTTGTGGCTTGGCAATGGTAGTGCTCTTATGGCTTCAACTCTTTCTGGATCAATTGCTAATCCTTCTTTGGAGACAATATGGCCAAGAAGCTTTCCTTCATGTGCAAGAAAGATGCACTTCTTAGGATTCAAAGACACTCCAAATCTCCTACACCTCATGAAGACTTGTCTCAAATGAGAGAGGTGGTCTGCTGCATTCTTTGAAAAAATAGTGATATCATCAAGGTAGATCAGAACCACATTGTTAATCAAACCTTTGAATGCCATGTCCATTGCCCTTTGAAAGGTAGCACCAGCGTTGGACAGCCCAAATGGCATTTTCCTGTAAGCATATGTGCCCCATTTGGTTGTGAAGGCTGTCTTGAATTGGTCTTCTCCCTTCACCATAATCTGATTGTAGCCTGAGTAGCCATCAAGTAGTGAGAACCTTTCTGAACCAGCTACAACTTGCAATATTTGCTCCATGGAAGGGAGTGGGTAATGGTCCTTGAGGGAGGCTCTGTTCAAGTCTCTGAAGTCAACACACAGTCTGATTTCTCCATTTCTTTTTCTCACTGGCACCAAGTTTGCAACCCAACTTGAGTGTTTGATGGGGAAGATGATACTGGCCTCAATAAGCTTGCTTAACTCTTTTCTCATGAGAGGTTCAATATGGGGATTCACCGCCTTTGCTTTTGCCCGCGATGTGCTTGGATTCCGGATCCACCAATAGTATGTTGTGCCAACTTTGGGTTGAAACCTCTTAGATCTTTGTAAGTCCAAGCAAAGACATCTGGGAACTCTTGACAAAGCTGAACAAAATCAGATTTCTCTTGTGAGGTACTTACTTTGCCAATCTGCAATGTTTTGCCTTCTTCCACTAAAATAGGCTCTGAATCTTCACCCTTTACTTGAATGTTCGCTTTCTCCTTCCGAATTGATCATTTGGGTTGAAGATTGACTCCAAGGTTATGAGGCCTTTTGGTAATTTGTTAGTTCTCAGCTGCACCACTTGGTCACCATACTGCTGATGCAGCTTGTCTTGATTCCTGGCGGAGAACTCAGCTTCTTCTTGTAGGAAATTAACAATTTGCTGATCATTCTCGAAGACTTGCCAACTTGTATTGTTATCCGGAACAGCTGGTCTCACAACCAATTTGATATGAGGCTGAGATTTCTCACTTTTGATACTTTCTACAACATCAAACGCAGCCCCAATTGCTGCTAGTCCTGTCAGCGGCTTCATTCTTTTTTCTTGGGATGGAATTGATGCTAAAAGCTTCAAGATCTTCAATAAGATCCCATACCCGATTTTTGTAGTTCTTCAACAGATCATTTTTGGCAGCATTTTTTCCTTTGACTTGGTTTACAATCAGCTCACTATCACCAAATACTTGTAAATTCCTGATGCCTTTCTTCATTGCCCAGTGCAGTCCATGAATTAAGGCTTCATACTCAGCCGTGTTGTTTGAACAGGAAAACTGGAAATGGAAGGCTGAGTAATACCTTATACCTTGTGGTGAAATGAGCATAGCTCCTCCTCCTGCACCTTGTCTACTCCTTGACCCATCAAAGAACAATTGCCATACTTCATTCTTGTCTTTATGATCCGGCTTGGTGATGCTGGGGAGAGGTTGATTCTCTTCATGTAAACAATAAACTCCTAGCGCAGATTCTTCTACTTCTTGATAGGGATCAAAAGCATGTATCTTGTTTGCCCATTCATCAAGAGTTAGATCCGGGATACTTCCAACCTTGGTGTCAGCCTCATCAGTGCTAGGGTGATCTTCTTGATCAAATGCTGAGCAATTGGCATTAATCTGACTTGGAGTGTAAGGCTCAATATGGAAGTTTGCAATAGGTTCGGATCTGATTGTGGCCTTAGTTCCATATCTTGTTCTGAATAGCATGTGTGACCAATCAGCAGACAAATACCCCCCAATCTTGGCTGTGAAGTCCCTTGACAAGCAAAGGGAAAAGAGTGGTGGAAGGTCTATGATTGATACATCTTGTAAAACAACAACATTTGGACATGCGTGCAAGGTAAGACTCAAATTTCTAATCACTCCAACTGTTGCTATTGCTGTCCCATCTAGCTGCACTACCCCTTTAGATGTTATTTCATACTGGAGCCCTAGCTGATCAGCTATCTGTTTAGGCATTACTGAGCTACTTGCCCCGGAGTCTATCATGCAATTATGTACTAGCTGATTTCCAATGATTAATGAAACATAGAAAGGAGGGGGCTTCAACATTTTACCTTGTTGTCCTCCATGACTTCCTTCAGGCTGGGCAGCATTTGTAAGCACTTTGTCTTGCATCTGAACCTGCTGATTCGAAGTTGGCCAATCCTTCATGGCAGCTTGCAGCAGATCTCTTTGGCCTGGGATGGATAGGGATTCCCACATAGATATATTGACGTTTGTCTTCTTCATCTGATCAATGATACTGAATGGTGATGAAGGATCTCTCTGCTGTCCCTTGGTTTGCACATTTACTCCTTGCACGTGGGCAGCAACAGCTGGCATTTGAGTTGGCCTAGGGGCTGTTCTTGGCTGCCCTTGTGCATTTGAAATGGGACTTTGCTTGCCAATCATTTCTGGAGTCATAGAAGGTTGTGGGCTGGTTGGAGCTAGTGGCTGCTCTTCACCCAAATTCCTCCTTTTTGACCTTGTGTTGGCTGCAACACCTTGGGAAACTACCTGGTTCATGCCACAGAAATCCTCCGCCTGCCAATTTACCAATGTGGTGTCATTTGGGGCTGATTGTTGTTGGAATGTTTCTTGTTGTTGGATCTGTTTTCTCGATCGCCCTCGCCTCCACTCCAAAGAGTTGTCACCATCAATGCTTGATTGAGAGCACCATTGAAACACATGGATTGGTTATGAGGCTCATTGCATGGAAAGCACCAATCATATTCCTGAGCAATGTTGTTCTGTGTTGGCACTAATGCCTTAGAGGCAGATATGGCATTTGGATTATAGGGCTGGAATGGTCTATTGGCAGGAGGCCTTGTTTGATTCATATTTGCAGCTGGATTAGGTGGTCTTTGTGGTTGGTATGGCTGCCTATTAGGCTGAGCTTGGGGTTGATAAGAAGGTCTGAAACCTTGGGCTTGTTGCCTCTTGAGAGTAACTAGCTCATTGCCTAGGTTTTGCAATTGCTTCATGACCTCTTGAAGCTCATTTGGGGCACTTGGAGATGAAGTGGAAGCTTCATTTGAACTCTGATTTCTAGGAGTGGGAGAAGGAGCCAAATTAGGTGCTTGATGGGTGTTTGGGCTCTCTAAACTTGGAAACAATGGCATGGGAGGTCTAGGGGCAAGTTTTCCAGCTTGGATTAAACAATTTTCAGCCCTAATGGCAATGCTATAAGCCATAGGGATAGTTATGCCTCCCATGGACTGAATTAACATAGAAATATCAGAATTTAGAGCTTTGAGATAATAGAGAAAAGCACCTTCTGCTGTTGGCCTGACTGCCACTGGAATCCTCTCCCAAGTTTTTTGAAATCTGAAGTTGAAATCGGTCAGCTGCTCATTGGGAGCCCTCTTGATGGTTGTCAGCTGCTCCAAAAGAGACAAGTTGTCTCCCTTCTCTCCAAATTGCTCATGAAGTGCAATACACAGCTGATTCCAGTTTGTGATAGAACCAGCTCCAAGGCTCCTAAACCATTGCAATGCTTTACCCTCAAGGAAGATGCCAAGAATTTGACAAACCACTTGCATTTCATTGATTTCATGAATTGCACAAAGGTTAGCAATATCTTTAACATGATCACCTGGAGTAGTCTGATTTTCTCCAGTGAAGTAGGGAATGTTCTTCAAGGCTGCAATAGGAACTGGATGTTGTGCATTGAGAGCAAGTGGGCTGCTGCCTGTGAAGTTGACGTAGGGGTTGTTCTGAGCCATTCTAATTGGTCTTAAAACCCTTGTTGACTGAATGAAAGGCCTACTGTGGAGGAGTTGAGAGAGTTCTGTTTGGTGGAGATGGAGACCTTTGAATCCTTCTTCCTCTTTGCCTTCTTCTTGGAGATAATTGCAGGTATTCAAACAACACTTCTTCTTCTCCAACTCTTGACCTTGTGGTGATTCTTCTCATGAGTTTTCAGGCCTGCACTTGGAACCAACTGATTCTTCCCCTTGGAGTCGCCAGATATGCAAATAATAGCTCTTTAAGCAAGAAAATTGCAGCAGATGCACATCAACCTGCTGCAATAAAAATGAGACCTCTAGTCCCACCGGGCATGCCAAAACTGTTGTTGCAAACTCACAACACCCCTGGATGCAGATCAGGCTTCTAGGTTGATCACTCTAGCATCCAGTGTGATTGCACAACATGGAAACCTCTCTCCAAGCGTGGGACTTGTGAAACTGAGAGAGGAATCTCCAGATTAGAGGTTGGTTCCTCAAACTCCTCTGATTTAGATCTAATGCTTGCACAACTACAGAGGTTCAGATCCTAATCCTACTCTAACTTGCAAGGAGACAGGGGTAGAAGTGCAAAAATTGAAACTAACTAAAGATGGTGATGCACCAAAAGGAGTGGTGAAACATATTTGTCATGCAAATAGACACAGACCAAAGTTCACAACATAAAACATACACAGACTGATAAGGTATAATTTAGGATCTGAAATGAAGCAAATAATACAAACAGAGGACTGAAACCCATTCACAGAGCTTGCATTATCATTTCAGTGTCAAAACACGCATTATACCCTCGTAGAGGTAAAAAAAAACTATTACAATCTTTGAGAGGTCTGATCTCTTGCATCAATCACTTGCTGGAGGTGAAAGAAGAAGTCTGCTATGCCCAAAAATGTTCCCTTTTGAAATGAGCCAAATCTAGCTTTTTCCTTCTTCAGAGCCTACGGAGTGCATACAAAAACATGAGAGCCCATCTTCTGATCACAGTGCATTAAAATGGCATGGGGGACCTTACAAACCCATACCCTATCATTTTGACCGAATTACAGGAGAATGCGACCCATTCTGCATTAAATCTGGTCGCTGAAATGTCACTTCTGGCCATGAACACGCGTCAGATCTGTTTCTCAATTTTATCTCTCTAGACTACACCAAAATTCAAGATTAACCCTGAAATCATGTAGATAATTTCATAATATTTCCAATGATATAAAGAACGTGCAAATCCGAGCTCTGGATCGAAAGATATGGCGATCTGAAGATTTAGGACACAAAACAGCAAAAACGGATTTTTAAATTTCTTCCCGCGCTCTGCCACCTGGATGACACGTGGC